>JACEFZ010025601.1:12500-40143 GCA_014155875.1 Cepaea nemoralis | reverse complement strand
GAGGAGGGGGGGAGGGAGGGAGAAGGGGGGGGGAGGAGGAGGGAAGTAGGGGGGGGGGTGGAGGGAGGAGGTAGGGGGAGGAGAAAGGGGAGGAGAGAGTTCGCCATTCCGAATTCATACTCGTCTAGTTCTTCCCTTCTACACGCCTGTAGATAACCTCCTTACACATAAAAAGATGAATTGTTATTGATATTGCCGTGGCATGGAGGAATATCAGCAGGCAGAGTTGATCCAGAAAACCAAAGACTGAGATCTACTGAGAGCCATGACCGCCTACGCCAGCCGGCACGGCACTTGATGATGATGATTGCCGTGTGACGATTCTGTGTAGTCACGTCATTTTCTTCCCTTTCCCTAGCGTTTTGGTTCGGGGATTCTTTCATCATCATCATCATATATTTACGTACGTATTTTGGGAGGGGAGGAGGGAGGAGGAGGAAGAAAAAAAAATACGACAGTTGACAGCCCTGGAATGAAAGGAAGGCGTGTAGAAAATTTCATCTCAATCGGATGGGCCGTTCGCGAGCGCATAAAGGACATACATAGATACATAAATACGGAGATTGCCTTTTTATATATAAGAGATATATATATATAATATATATATATATATATATATATATATATATATATATATATATATATATATATATATATATATATATATATATATGTGTTGTGTGTGTTGTGTGTGTGTGTATATATATATACACATCTATTCATTATAGCCTGTTTCTTGACTTCTCTAATGGCACTTTTGATTTGTCTCGTGTGGTTTTTGTAAGAGTGTTCTTTAGTATTGGTGCCGTTTAGAGCGAACATACAGTAACTACACTTCTGTATATATATATATCTCCTTCTTCTTCTTCTCTCTTCTTCAGCTTTCCGAGCCATTGAGGTTCTTTGCTGCAGATACAATCCGTCTCCATTCGTCTCTCTGGTGGACCTTCTCTTGCCAGTCCTTGATTCCAAGTGCTTGTAGATCTGTATATGTATTATCTCTCCATGTATGTGTGTATGTGCAATAATTTATTTATATCCCTATTTGCTTACACTGTATCCTTATTTCTGCTAGCTTAAATGTTGCCTCCTTGATCAGTCATTGCTACTTGTACTTAGGGATTTCGGTTTTGTGCCGACGAGATGAGAATGTCTCTCGCTTGTGTGGCTAGCTCGTAGGGTATTGCATCTTCGTGTACTGCCATCAAGACCTTGAATTTGCTTTTACTTTATTGTTATATTCAGATCATAACACGAACCATATTGGTAGTGCTGCTTTCATAACTTTTTTCTTTCAAATTTATCTTGAAAGCTGATACCGATAGTTCATAATCTGTGTCGCAATCTGTTCCAGGCAGTGTCTTTGTGAATGTTGTACATGCCCTCCATCTATGAGATAAAATAAAACGTTAAGGTACCGCTTACACGAGGAGTATTGGGTTAGCCCCGTATTTATACAGGCACTCACTGAGTGATGTGGTCAACACCATGTCGGCAGCGTTCACTTCCCATACCATTTCTGTCTACCAGTAATAGGCTAGGGCCACATACCATTTCTGTCTACCAGTAATAGGCTAGGGCCACATACCATTTCTGTCTACCAGTACTAGGCTGGGGCCACATACAATTTATGTCTACCAGTAATAGGCTGGGGCCAAATACCATTTCTGTCTACCAGTAATAGGCTGGGGCCACATACCATTTCTGTATAACCAGTAATAAACTAGGGCCGCATACCATTTCTGTCTACCAGTAATAGGCTAGGGCCACATACCATTTCTGTCTACCAGTAATAGGCTGGGGCCACATACCATTTCTGTCTACCAGTAATAGGCTGGGGCCAAATACCATTTCTGTCTACCAGTAATAGGCTGGGGCCACATACCATGTCTGTCTACCAGTAATAGGCTGGGGCCACATACCATGTCTGTCTACCAGTAATAGGCTGGGGCCACATACCATTTCTGTCTACCAGTAATAGGCTGGGGCCACATACCATGTCTGTCTACCAGTAATAGGCTAGGACCACATACCATGTCTGTCTACCAGTAATAGGCTGGGGCCACATACCATGTCTGTCTACTAGTAATTGGCTGGGGCCACATACCATGTCTGTCTACCAGTAATAGGCTGGGGCCACATACCACGTCTGTCTACCAGTAATAGGCTGGGGCCACATACCATGTCTGTCTACCAGTAATAGGCTGGGACCACATACCATTTCTGTCTACCAGTAATAGGCTGGGGCCACATACCATATCTGTCTACCAGTAATAGGCTGGGGCCACATACCATGTTTGTCTACCAGTAATAGGCTGGGGTCACATACCATGTCTGTCTACCAGTAATAGGCTAGGGCCACATACCATGTCTGTCTACCAGTAATAGGCTGGGGCCACATACCATGTCTGTCTACCAGTAATAGGCTGGGGCCACATACCATGTCTGTCTACCAGTAATAGGCTAGGGCCACATACCATGTCTGTCTACCAGTAATAGGCTGGGGCCACATACCATGTCTGTCTACCAGTAATAGGCTGGGGCCACATACCATGTCTGTCTACCAGTAATAGGCTGGGGCCACCAAAATCAACTTTTAAAAACACGCCTCGGTGAGGATTCGAACACAGCAATATCAGGCTGGGAGGCAATGGTGCTTTCCACTGCGTTATCACAGCTCTCATTGTCCTGTGTTATGCTGTAATTACTTTGGTGAATGCAGTTACCATCGGGCGACGTACAAACATCGAGCCCTCTTGGATGTCGTCTGAAAAGGATAGTTGTGATTGAGAGACTGGTTTCTGGGCAAACTCTAATTAGTTTCTCTCCTCTCCCATTCCTAGGCCTACTGCTTCGTATCTTTTCCTCATCTTCCTTTCGTTCAACTTCAATTTTAACGTTGAGTTCCCCAATAACAATCACGAAATCTATTTTTACATTGTTTTTTCTCTAAAATCTCTTGTAAACTTCTGTAAATGTCCCGAACGTCATTGTCTTTCGATGCCTTTCTTGGTGCGTAGATGTGTATAATTGTAATGCTTTCGCTCTGTATTTTAATTCTGACATAGAGAGAGTATATAAGAGCGCCATTTGATGATTATGGCAGATCAGAAACAAACTCTCATGACCATTGTGAAGGACCACGAATATCACAAGGAGACGTAGAATATGATATACAACACATGAGGAGAGGTAAATCCGCGGTGCCAGTTAACATCGCTATTGAAGAAATAAAGTCTTTTTGTCAACTGGGTATAGAAGTTATAACAAAATTGTTGAGTGACATCTACAACAATGAATATGTGATGATTTTTTTGAAATATATGTTCTTACAATGAAATTTGGAGCAGTAGATTGTGGAGAACATTGCGCAATTAATTTAGTGACGCATGTGACCAAAACACTGGTGAGAATTATAATGAGAAGAAAAAGAAGTAAAATGAAAGCAGAAATTGGGGACGAGCGGTGTGAGCATGCTGGTCTCCCTGACCTAGAGGTTAAACGACTTTCTCTATAATCCCGTTTATCCACGTAGGGTAACGCAGCGCGCGAGAATTGGAAGGGATTCTCGCCACGTTGGTAACTTACGGGATAAGTGAGCCGGCCGCTCAGAAAGCAATGTCAAACTACTGAGCGTAATCTTGCCAAGAATTAAACGACAGCGGTAAAATGCTGGTGTTGATAGCGTTGTCCTGTAAAAGGATATGCGAAAAAAAAGTATGGGCATATAAAGTACAGGCACTGACAACGTCTTATACACCTGGGAAACATTAATAGAAAGAATGACTGAAATAACTGGAGGTCATTATTTTGCTTTTATTGACCAAACTAAAGCAACTGATAAGGTAGAAAAAAAAATGAATAAATAATTGGACAGTTGGTCAATTTAAACGTTGATGTGGAAGACCTAAGAATAATAATTGCGATGGGACGCAGAGGTGTTTCCAAGTCACCAGGACCAGGTTCTATACTGGCCAAGACCTACTAACACGTCCTAGTCGTGCGTCCTGGGCAACAGGTCCCTTCGGGGTCCTGGCTAACGTAGTAGGATCGCTGATTCCTCCGAAGTCGGAGAGTATCTGCCTGCACGACGAGGAACCACCAGTCTGCACACCAATAAGCCAGACATGGGACAAGGGATACTCACGCAAATCTCACTGATGTTGGACAACAGGATGTCTTCATCCGACATACAGGATCTTGCGCTGGAGTTCATAGCCAGCGAACGCAAGCAAGCAAGAATAATTGCGATAGAAATAATTGTCATATTTGCCAACAAAATGCAACCTTGAGAACTAATAATCAAATAGGAACTATCAAACATATTAAACAATGCGTTAAATAGAACATTCTAGTACTATCATCCGATTTGTTTAGCTTCAACAGATAACTATTTATGAGATCCATATAAGGCCTGCCAGGAATATTGCTTGGTGGGGATAATGTAAACAACCTGCATTAGGCTGATGACGTGGATTTGATCGATGTAAATAAAATGCAGTTATAAGAAAAGATAGACGAAAATGCAACAGCAAGTTTTAAAACAATGTGGTAGTCTAAATAGCAGAAAGACAGAAGCAGTGGTAGTTTACAATAAAACGTTTCCCAAGTGCAATATCAAACTAAACGGAACTAGTCTAAAACAAGCCAATGTATTTAATTATTTGAGTAATTTGACAACAACAGATGGAAGATGCGTTAAAGAAGACAAATAAAAGTGGTATTTCACAAAAATGGAGAATAGTTTGTGCAATATATCTTCGTCAATCTGTAAGAGAAAAGAGGTGAGAGCTATATCGAGATTTTTCAAATGTACATAAGCGAATCATGGGCAATAGGCAGGCTAGTGAGGAATTATTTGGAAGCTGCAGAGATAAGACGTTTTATAGACGTATGGTGAGAACACCGTGGACAGACATAAGATGTAATAAAGATATCTTGAAAGAAGTTGACTCACAAAGAGAACTGGTTACTCGCATCAGAAAATGACAGTCCATATTCTTTGAGCATATCATGATAAGATGGAGTAGGTCGTGCCAACGGAAAACTTAGAAGATAAGAGATGCGAGGGAGAGCAAGAGACGTTGATAGATAGTGTTAAATCATAGCACAGAAGAACAACCATACCAGAACGCATTGACAGTACGCCAATAAGAATTATGTAGACGGCATGATAACCAAGGTCATACATTGTGGACAAGTAAAAACTAAACAAGAAGAAGAAGAAGCAGAAGAAGAAGAGGAACGAACGAACGGACTTTATTTTCAAAGAGTAACAAATTGGGCACGCAGGCCCTTCTTACATTCATTCGGCTCTTCCAATCACTCATCTTTCGTTCATCAATAGTGCATAGGAAAAACGTTGTCAAATGAATTTTGTAAACATAAACAATGCATATTACCATATTATGAGACACATCCACCACCCACCCACACATCCCCCATTCATCCACACATCCCCCACCCAACCACACACACACACACACCCCAGGCACAATACATTCCCCCACCCATCCACCACATCCCCACACCTACACATCTCCCCACCCACACACACTCCCACCAACCACACATCCCATCCACCCACACCCCAAGCATATATATTTCCCAACCCACACATCCCCCACCCACACACATCTCCCCACCCACTCACATATCTCCACCGTCCCATTACCCACCAACAATCACCCACCCACATATCCTCCTCCACCCACACAATCCAACAACCCAGCCAAACACACATCCCTCAACCACAAATCCCCCACGCACACACATATCTCCCCGCCATCTCACATATCCCGCACCTACCCACACGCAAATTCCGCACCCACCCACATAATCTCCCATCTCCCCCAGCCCACCCATACAAACATCCTCCACCGTCTCCTAACCTACACACACTCACCCACCCACATATCCTCTACCCATTCACACATAGTCCACCCACTCATCCCGCAACCAAACATCAGTTAACCACACAACCTTACCCATATACAATCATCCACCCACACATCCTCTACTCGCCCACCCATCCCCCAGCCAAACATCCCTTAACCACACACCCCTACCCATATACACACACATCCCCACCCACCCACAAATCTCCCCACCCATACACACATCCCTCACACACATCCCCATCCACCAACACATCCCACATTCACTAATACATACCTCCAATCCACGCACAATCGACCCACACACACACATCCCCCACCCATCCCTCTCACACATCCCTCCACACACGTACTTATCCCCCAACCACTAACACCCACACATCCTTCATTCACTCATCAATACATACATCTCCCATCTACCCACTCACACTCACACACCCTAACCACCCCTCCAAACACACAAACCCCACCCTCACACACATCAACACCCACCCGCACACCAACCCACACCCCCACCCACTCATACACACATCCTTTATCCACATCTATCTTGCGTCCCACACAACATCACACCCACACACATCCCCAAGACACATCCCTCACCCACACACACATCTCCCACACATCTCCTACCCACCCACACATCCCCCATCTACAATCACCCTCACCACCCACACATACACTCCATCCAGCCACACACACCCCAACCCACCCAGACACACCCCCTCCCACACACACATCCCCACATCCATTACCCACATCCATCACACACCAATTCCCCAACCCACACATATCCCCCACACCCTACAAACACACATCCACCCAAACATCCCACACCCAAACACATCCTTCACCCACACACATCCCTACACCCACAACCACCCCACATGCACACATCTCCCACCCACCACACATCTCCCACACCCACATCTCCCCACTCACATATATATCCCACACCCATCCCATCCATAACCCACCAGCAATCATCCACCCACATACCCTCCTCCACCCACTCACCCAAAACCGCCTATCCAAACACACATCCCCCACCCACACACACATCTCCTTGCCAACCCATACATCTCGCACGTACCACCACACAAACCCCGCACCCACACACACAAACCCCGCACCCACCCACACATCCCGAGCCCCACCAACACACTCCACGAATACACCCACACACACAACCCCCATCATCCCCAACCTACTATTATGAACAAATAGACACACACACTCACACTCCCTTACTCACTCTCACTCACTGACTCTCTCACTCACTCTACAGTAGTGTGCATGCGATTATAGTATACATGATAAAATCAAGTGGCATACAAAATGATACCTCGTAATATGAAAATGAGAATACACAAAAAATATGGAATAGCATGTTAGATGACATGCATGCGCTCAACTCTCTCTCTCTCTCTCTCTCTCTCTCTCTCTCTCTCTCTCTCTCTCTCTCTCTCTCTCTCTTCTCTCTTACGCACACGTACCCACACACACACGAAACATACACATGAAAATACACACATATACCCACACACATACACACACCAACACAATGCACACCCGCATACACATACTTACGCACACATACTCATATAACATACGAATACACACTCCCTCGCATACAATGCATGCATGCACACTTACACACAAACATATACACATATTTACTCTAGCACACACACACACATACACACACACAAGCACACATATACACATGTACACACACGTATACACCCATACACACATACAGACATGCACACACACATACATCGACACATATAACCACACACACACAGACACACACTCACACCCATCCATCCACACACATACACGCTGCCTCACATAATCACTAAAACTAATATGAATAAACTCTTACACTTTTCACACGTACACACTGTCGACTATCGTGAGCATCCTCACAGAGCATTCAAAATTGGGAAAAAATGGGGGGAAATGGAAAAAAATGTAAAATGGTGATGAAAATATGGTATAAATCGTGTAATGTAAAAATAAAATAGTGGTCCAATCCAGTAAGATTCCTGGAATTGACATAAACATGATGAGATAAGCAGTGCATGTTCAATTCAAATGGCAGTAAAAAGGCTAATATGAAAGATGAGGATACAGAAAAAAAATATGGCATAATGATATGATTGCGCTCATCTCTCTCCCTCTGTATCTCTCTCTCCCCCCTCTCTATCTATTTATTTCTTTCACGCACATTGGCACACTAACTCTCTCATTGTCCCATTCTCTCCCTCTCTCTCACTCACTATCTTTCTCTCATGCTTATACGCTCTCACTCTCACACTCGCCCTCACTTACACACACATACTCACATTCACTCTCACTTAATCTCTCACTCACTCTCCCACTTACACTCACTCTCTTACTCTCTCTCTCTCCCACTCACACTTACTCATTCACTCTCTACACTCTCTAAACCACACTAAATCACTCTCATACTAATTCTCTCACTCACACTCTTTCTCACTCACTCTCTGACCCACTCTCTCGCTCACACACACAGTGAAGAATGATAATGAAAAGATGATACCAGTAGGTGAATTATGGAGGCATATAGTCGGTATGAAGTAGGTATTGAAAGAGTTGTCGGTTGAATGTGTAGGGACTCATTGGTGTTTTCAGTTCTGGTGGAAGGCTATTCCACATGTGAGCACCAGAATATGCGAAACAAGTTTTGTATAAGTCCTGTCTAGGCTTAGGAAGCTGTAATAAATGTAAGCGCTTACTGTTCATTGCATTAGATTGAGTTAACGGTAGAAGATACTCTGGGGTAATTTCAGTTATAATTTTGTTCACTAATTTGGCTTTGTTAAAAAGGAAGCGCTTTTGAAATGATAGAAGTCTTAGATGGCTGTATAATCTATTATTTTCAACGTGCTTTATGCTAGAGACTAGACGTATAGAGCGGTTTTGAAGCGAACACAGTTTCATATTAGATTTAGGGAAACCATCCCAGAGTGTGGAACAACAATTGAGAGGTGATTGGATATAGGATGCATAGAATATTTTTCGTGTGCTTTCATTCAAAAAGTGCTGAATTTTAGCAAGTTGGTAAACTTTTTGTGCCATTCTCTTCGTAAGGACGTGAACATGAGAGCTCCAGTTTAAATGTCTGTCATTTAAAAGACCTAATGTTTTATGTTCATTTACATTAATTATAGGTAACTTGTCAACGTGGAGCTCGAGCGGTGTTCCAGTTATGGCTAGGGTCTGTAGTTTTTGTCTGGTCGTTATTAGCATGGATTTGGTTTAAGCAATGGCAAACTACTGAGAGTAATCTTGCCAAGAGATCAACATACAGCTGAAAGATGCTGGTTAGTTAGTTAGTTAGTCGACAGATCATCCTCGTTGCACATCGGACCATTCAGTCCATAAGTGCTCGGATCCCCTCCTCAGCAAATCCCGCAGCGTGTAGCGGCTAACGACGCCAGTTCTGTGTTGGTTTATCAATCTTCTTTGGCTTCCTGCATAGTGTTCTTGTTTGGCCACCCCTCTTTTAATTTGCTGCTCTCGCAGCCTGGCCATTGTTGTAGATTCACAGTTATCACTTGGTTCTTGCAAAAGTCTCACTTCTCGTAGAGCATTCAGAATGTCAGCCTGGTCCATGGCGCGTCCGCCCTCCACAGTAGCCTCACCTGCGAGCTTGTCAGCCCGCTCATTTCCTTGTACTCCCGCATGACCTGGCACGAAGATGAAACTAATCTTTGCCAGCCGAGACCGCTCCAGAGGCAGCAACCATTCTCTTCGGATCGACCCCTCCTCTATCCTCTTGATCATGTTCATTGAGTCGCTAAGGAAACAAGCCCTAGTGAATGTCTGTGTCTCGAGCCATGTTATTGCTTTACTTACTGCCATGACTTCCATGGTCAGGCTACTTGTGGTTTCAGTGAAAGCACCAGAGTCCTCCTTCACAATTCTCCCTCCGGCCCGAGCTGTAAAGGCCCATGAGCTTCTCACATGTCGGACGACCGACCCATCTGTGTAGATGACCGCGTCACTGTCTAGCGAATTCTCGAAAATCAACGCTTGTACTTCAGCCTCCACAGCAGCCGGATTTTCTTGTCTGCATTTTCTATCTAGTTGGATGCAAACTGAAAAGGATGTGCAGAAGTCTGTTGGCACTTGCACCCACTCCTCGCCAGGTTCTAAGTCCTCAAGTGAACACACCTGTTGAAGAATGTCTTCGGCTTGACCCATCCACGACCGTCCTCTTTTTAACCTGCTGCCCTTCACCTTCCTAATTTCACTATGCAGTGGATGCTGTGTGTTTGCGTTAATTCTGAGGTAGGCGCGTGCCCTGCAAACTTGCATTCTCTGAAAGATGCTGGTGTTGACAGCTAAGTCCTGTAAAAGGATATGCTAAAAAAATAATTAAAAAAAATTATCATGCGATTTTCATTGCTCTTTCTACTAAGGTTATCAAGTTCGTTTTGTAAAGAGCTCTTTAAGTCACTAAGGCTCTCTTGACTAGTGTATATAGTGCAGTCGTCCGCAAATATGTCACACGACCTATTGAGGTAAAAAAGAAGATCGTTGATATTAACTGCAAAAAGCAGCGGGCCTAGTATTGAGCCCTGAGGCACACCAATATTAAGTTGTGAGGGTCTTGATAGACAGTTATTGAAGGAAACTACTTGTTGTCTGTCAGATAAAAATGGCGTAATTAGGTTCACCATATTGGTGCTAGTCTTCATTTGTTTTAATTTTCTAATTAAAATATCATGATCTACCATATCAAAGGCTCTTTTAAAGTCTACAAATGCTGCTCCACAAATGTTGCAATTGTTGATACAAAGATGCCAGTTATAGGTCATTTTTGTAAGGGCACTATGGCAAGAATATTTAGGTCGAAACCCAGATTGACTATCTCTATTATTAGATCATTGTTAATTAAATGATGTAGTGTTATTTTATGTATATGTTTTTTTAATGGCTTTGATAGCGACGATAGTAAGGAAATATGTCTATAATTACCCAAGACGCTATTATCAGTTGAGCCATTTTAAAGTTGAGTATAAACTTTAGCAACTTTAGAGGCAGATGGAAAGTAGTTTTTGGACAGGCACTGGTTATATATGAACGTTAAGGACTCACTAATAATTGGTGCAGCACACCGAAGAATTCTATTACTGATACCATCTAGGCCTTCTGAATTTGTTGCTTTGAGATTTGAGAGATATTTATATACTTCTGCAACAGACATCAAGGGAATCTCAGGAAACTATTATTGTTGGAGCTCTTCGCTGGCTGCTGTGGATGGGGACGAAGCGCTTATGGGAATGTCCCGAATGCTGTGATGTCGGTTCCTAGATCAATCAATCAATCAATTAATCGCTTCACAGAATGACGACAGTGAACTTAAATTACATACTGAGTCTGGTATTGAGAACTTTAGATTCTCTATTTCTGATTGAAAGAAGTGACTGAAATCCTCGCATGTTATAGTTTTTGGTATTGCTGACTCTTAAGCGTGTTTATTGATGGTTAGCGAGTTAATAGCCTTCCATATATTTGTGTTATTTGATTTATCTACAAATATTTGAAATTATCTTTCTTTATCCTACGAATTTCATATTAAACTTTATTTCTTAGTCTGCGGTAATTGATAAAATCTTTATTTTTGTGTGCTGTATCTCGTTCTCTCATGATTTCGAGAACTTCACTAGTGACTCATGGGGATTTATATTGATTCTTGACTCGAACTTCTTTGACTGGCACATGTTTATCAAATACATTGTAGACTGTCTTTGTCCAGTAAGCTAGTGCATCATCCGGATCAGGAAGTTGGTAAACATGTTCAAGGGCTGCATTTTTTAAGTCGTCTAAAAATAAATTTTGGTTGAGAGCTTTAATATTTCTAAATTTGATGTTTAAATGTTTATTTTTAGGAGCTTTGACTCCAATTTTCGACCATGCACAACATATTGGGTAATGGTCACTAAATGCACTAACAGGAACAGAACATTCGGTAATATTAACTGGACAAGTAACATATATATGATCAATTATAGTTGAGGAGGTGTCTGTAACTCTTGTGGGACGATTTATTAGTTGTTTGAAATTCTAAGATAGAATGATATCGTCCCGTGTCTGGTTGGATTTAGTAATATCTATGTTAAAGTCACCTAATATCATTGTAGCATGATGGATCAGACCCCCACATTCCCAGCCCGACACATTCATAAAAATACTTTCGATTTGAGCGGCGTTTCCAGATAGAAGGGCGATTCTTGGAATAGTAAGTTCCAGAACGAGTCGGGGGAGGGCAGCGGTATATGTGCCTGTCTTTTTAATTGGCTAGTACGTGGCAGCCCATGCTAATCTCTAGGCCACATTTGAAAATCTAGCAGTTAGACGCGGGATTCCAATCGGAGCGGTCGCTAGTTTGTGATGTGATGACCCAACAAAGCCCTTAAAGATTGGATAATATATTGTTCTCTGGACAACAGGTACCACTTTAAAACATACTTTAATGTTGTAGTTATGCCTAGTGAACGAAAGAGAAGAATATATGAGTATTTTATGAATAAAATGTGAAAGTGAAAACCTAACTTCTGTGCGCCAGTATTCTGAACACTGCAACTTCAACCTGTCAGGTCTTTCACGCTGTAATACTCCAAGTGCATATCATTCCTCTGTTGTGACTGGTTGCGTATGCTTGATGAATGTATAATTACACTCAATGCAAATTCGCAAACCCTTGTGCATTCCTAAATGCCTATCATGACTCATTCTTATCCAACTGTACATGGCTCTTGTGAGTTAACATTTGGCAGTCTGGATTGGAATGAGTGATGAAACATGTACAAGTTCCTTTGTAAATGCTGAGAATGTTGGAGTGAGTGAGTTGGTGATTTAATAAATAGCCTCTCACATCTAGTGGAAGGAAAGATGCTTCAATATCCATATGTAAACAGGACGGTGGTGGCACGCCAGAATTGCTAAGTTCATGTGATGCCTGGTGGCTATATGCTCAAGAGAATTAATACAATTTCTCTGTGAAGTATTACACTGTTACCTCTACTGTTGGGTTGGTTCATATAAACTAGTTCTTAAGAGAACCATAGGTGTGTGAACCTGTGTCTTAGTCGGCTGAATATAATGTATGGCTCATGCAAATTTACAAGGACTAAACATGTTTTTCCCATATGTGCTTTGGTGCATATGTGAACAATTGCTCATGCAATTTGGTTTCTGTTACCTACTGTGGTAGATACTCAGTGGGGAAAGAACACATGACGATGATGATAGTATGATGTACTTGTGAGCCAAGTCTGATTCACAATGCCTGTGTCATGTTGCTAGGACACAATGCTTGCTCATGCTGCTTGCCTTAAAATGCTTTTAATTGTGTAGGCTACCCCTGTCTCAGGATATAGGCTTGTGATTACCACAGATAGAGGTGAATAATGCAACCATATCACCCACAGTACATCCCAGTGAACTACACTTCATTATCAACCAGGAGAGGTGTGTTTGGTCAACATCCTCCCTTATCCTCCCCATCTCCAATTTGTGTATGTTGATGTATGATAACATTATCTTTTAACACATGTGAAGAGATGTTGTGCCATTTTGTATATCGAACAGAGAACAAAAGGATGGTGGAGAGGCCTTCCATATATCATCTGGGACAACTAAACAGAAGTCCTAGATCCAGAAGTGACTCCCTATCAAAATGCAGGAAAATCAAAGAAGAATTTTCTCTCAGCTCTCAACAGCTGAATGCACAAATGGGAGCTTAACACAATCTGAAGCACTATAATAGTGGTGAGCTGGACAGTGATCTTTGATTCAATCAAATGTCAACTGAGAATAACATCAAGTCTTTTGGTATGAACTACATTCATAGAAAACTGGTGAAGTAACTTGCAGTGTTTGTTTATCTAAGACTCAACTTAGAAAATATCCAGCATGGTGCTCACACAGTGATTGAAGAATGTGACTTAAGGAGTAGGTGAAGTTGAGGGCGAGGTGAAGTGCTGCAATGTATTGGATATTATATATATCATTATTGAAGTACCCAGTGACAGCCTTCACAGATAGCCTGATCAACCGTGAGATGCAGTACCGTATCATCATACCAAATCTTGTCTTCCAGAGGAATGAATCTGCCATGGAACTTGTGGGAAATCTGCTAACTGGAGCTTGTCCAACATCAATGCTGATGATAAAAGGATTCAACAGACCCAGAACAGTAGTTCCTCCCTTAAGTTTTTCCATGATAGGATTTCATAACCTTCCCCAGAGACAGAAAGTGATGATAGATACAGAACTCAGTGTGTAGTTAGAGATTAGAGAGGAGGAGAGAGTTTATTGATAAGCTGGAGGAGTGTGTAGGAGTGTTGTATCATGTTTATCTTCATGCATGTTCGGCATATCTATACCTTATGCAGGTAATTATTGAAGTGTTGACATGACAAATGTGATGAATCATGGGTCTCCACTCGACTCACCATCAGCTCAATAAAGTGTATTTAATGAAGCAGTGTTTTAAGTACATGTCTCAGGAAAAATGTCTTGTACAGTTGCTGTCAAGTATTGTACCTGGTGACTGTCTTAAGTACTGTGGGGTGACAAATGTTGTGTAAAGTCCTGTATAGATGTTGTCAAGTATCTCTCATGATGTCTATCTTGTACAATTGTGGTGTAAACAATTCCTTGTGAATGTATGTCCCACTGTTGTCAGGAAACTGTCTTGTAGATGTCTTGTTCAACAGATGTTGTGTACAGTTATTGTTGAAGTTTGTTTGTCTACCAGAATTGAAACCTAATGTCCTAAGATATAATTGGACAACTGATATAGGTCACTTTTGACACAAAATAAATAAGGGAAGATCTAATGTGACGGACGAACAGCACACTGTCAACAGTATAATGAGTGAGATGGATCCTCAGTTGTACAGAGGCGAAGAGTCCAGATCTCCTGTTGGTCTTGAGGGAACCTTTTACTTCGTTTATAAATTTCTGTGTAGATACATAGTAGTCTCACAGTGGGGGTTGAGCCAAAGTAAAGTGGTTCTCCAAAAAAGCTATTGCGGGAATGATTATCTCATTTAAGAGACCTCTAGACGAAAAACGTGCAAAATCATATCCTTTACCTTGTCTATTTATTATTCAAGATATATTTCCAGAGAACACTACTAACTAGGTCCTCTGTCATCAATCAAACATGTCACATACCTGGATTGCTCTTTTCAGGATATAAACCCTGGGAAAAAGAACACTCGTCTCGGATTAAACCCTGGTAATAACCTGCTAGGGGCTCACATACCTCGTGCCCTGATGTCAGGATACAAACTTTGGTAATACACTGCATAAGACTCACTTTTCGGGATCTCTATGTTGGTATTAAAATCCGGGGTGACCTCTCGCAAATCAGACCCAATTCTAGGAGTTTTTATGGTGTTGTTTAATGGACCTGTCTCTTATGTGTGGACGCCATGGTCCAGACATTTAAGCCCACAATAAATCTCTAGAAGGGTTGATTTTATTAATGGTGATAATATTGCATGTATCACTATTTTAATATATCAGATAGGATTTCAATGTAGCAGACTGAAAATGATGTACAAATATCTTATGGGTCAACATAAATGATGTATCCATGATATTTGGTTTTCTCAGAATGAACTGAAATATTAGCTTGTCAATATTGTTGTATAATTTTGTGCATGCTGGTTGTTCAATCTATGTATCAAAAATTAAGGTACTTGAGACACCAGAGAACACAAAATATTTTTAAATATAACTGAGACAGCTATTACAGGGAAAAATTCATTTTGTCCCTGAAATTAAGACACTTAAGTAAATGAATATGAGGCCTACTCCATCTCCAAATTAATTGCTGGCATGGGAGAGAGAGAGGGGAAATATTGTTGTAACTACAACATTTTTTAATGTCACCACATCACATAAGATAACAACTCCTTATATTCTCTTCTCCCCATAACATGCTTGCAATACTGAGGGTTAAGATGGTGAGCACTGATGGTTAAATTCATAGGGCACCCATAAAGACACCACAACAACACACTCTCGATTATAGTCAGTATTCGTACCGGCTATTGTCCAGTGTCGCTTCGACGTTGGAATTATTCTTCAGTGTGTGATCTTCTCAGTATATCCTGATCAAATTGCTGAGAGGGGAGCAGATTGAAAATTCCAGGAGAAAATTCTTAAGAACTCAGTCACTTGCCATTCTTGAAGTAGTGGTATTATTAACCGTACTTGATACGTGATGGACGAGATGAAAGGAAGATTCTACCTGATGTTATGGGCGGTCATATAAAACCGACCACAGTCTGGTGTCTATAAGACATTAGTCTATTGTTCGATGGTGTAATCTCTCTGGTGTACTAGGATCCATGTCACCAGGAGTTAACTCATTGAATCTCCAGGAAGGCCATCAAAATAACTGGACCCCTAGCCATTTATATGGAAGTGGAGAGCATACGCAAAGTATGTGTCTGGGAAACGATGGATAACCAACCTGATGTCATTGGCGTATCATACGACTAGGAGCATAACGTGGACAACCTGAAAAATTTCATGGAGAGATAAAACAGCATCCGTCTCCGACGTCGGACGTCAATTCATCCTCAGTTGAGAAAGCATTTCTGCCTGAAAACTGGTAGAGTGTAAAGGGAGGACAAAGTTAGTACAACTGATGTCATTCCCCTTTTCCATCCTCAATTGGGAAGACTTTTCTGCAGGAAGAATGGTGGGAATGTAATAAGGATTACTGTCTCCAAAAAGTTAACTCTTATATGGTAGAGATCACTTCAACACCAGCAGCTGACACTCTATACACATTGTCTGCGATTCAGTGGACTAACGAAAGATCACTGTTCTCAAAAAACAGCTGACTCCTTTCAAGATAAAGATCCCTGCAAGTCAGCAGTCGACTCTTTATATAATAAGAACCATGCATTGAGCAGTGGAATCTTATATTATTACTGAGATGCGAGGTATATTCACAAGACCTGACCAGTCCTATCCTCAAAGTCAGTAAAATTGCTTCCAAAATTCCGGTCAATATTGGGACCTAAGAAGCTATCCCCACATAATCACACCCCTTAAAGGTGGCTGTGATAATGACGAACTTCTCTGTGCTGAGAGGATTCGCCCAATTCGCCATATGTACACGTTTTGCTCATGTGGGAGAGAAAGAACGAATACTTTCCAGTCACTCAAAAGCACTTAGCTAGAGCATGGCTGAAGGACAACTAGTTGGAAATTCCACCTGGAAATCTAGATTAGTAGTAGTAGATGTCACTGTCTGGCTGCATGTACAAACTCAGTTGCTACGTTAGAAACAGCTTACATAATAATGGATGCTGCGCTGTCAATTCACGACAAGCAACTAAGGAGAGAAAATGCTGTCACTTCTCACAACACATCAGAATAGAGGCCTAACGGAATGAGAGAATCTCAACCGACAAGCGCACTTCTAAATCTATGGTAGTGACTATAGAAATGAGTCAAGGAAATATAATGGGAAATTGCTACCATCTGCGAACACAAGAGGCTTATTGGAAAGGTAGACCCTGTGTCCAACGCTAACCAAATTTACAATAGTAGATTTTAGTCTTAACAAGTTCTGCTGTGGCTGATTGCACAGTTCACCCGGAAGTGATTGTATCTGCTCCGGTGCTGGTCAAAAATTTTAACCCAGTTCCAAATGCCAAGATTATTGTTGGAGAAAGTTGTTCAGCTAATACTCTCACAGGATTATCATTCTCCTGTGGCGAAGGGAAGAATGAAGTTCTGATAAAGATGAAAGGGTGAGAGATACATGGAATGCAACCATTCTCTCTAAACGTCATCTGGAAGTTGGCTTAATTGCAAAGCCATTACTTCACATAATGAATCTCTATGGTCCAATCATACATTAGGAAATGGTGCGACTCAGAGAGATCATTTATCACAAACAGGAAATATAGCAATGGATGTCAGCAGTGAAACACTGTCAGAAGTAAATAGAAGGGCAGTTCACAGATGAGTGGAGTCAGGACTCTTGATGCTCCCAGTGACTTAAAGGAACTTAATGCAGTGCTAACTTCATGGTCTTTGCGTTTGCCATCAAATTCATCAACAGATGCAATGTTGGGGCAGATTTTTTTTAAGGAGAAAAATCACTTAGTTCCAAATGTACTACTCTAGTAGGGTAAAGGGAGACAGGGAGTAATTGACAAAACTACCTTAGGGATCTGGGAACTGTGGATTTCTGAGATCATCTGTCATACCTATGAAAGATTTAAGAGAGGGGCCATGTAGCATGATGGATCAGACCCCCACATTCCCAGCCCGACACATTCATAAAAATACTTTCGATTTGAGCGGCGTTTCCAGATAGAAGGGCGATTCTTGGAATAGTAAGTTCCAGAACGAGTTGGGGGAGGGCAGCGGTATATGCGCCTTGTCTTTTTCATTGGCTAGTACGTGGCAGCCCACGCTAATCACTAGGCCACATTTGAAAATCTAGCATTTAGACGCGGGATTCCAATCGGAGCGGACGCTAGTTTGTGATGTGATGACCCAACAATGCCCTTAAAGATTCGATAATATATTGTTCTCTGGACAACAGGTACCACTTTAAAACATACTTTAATGTTGTAGTTATGCCTAGTGAACGAAAGAGAAGAATATATGAGTATTTTATGAAGAAAATGTGAAAGTGAAAACCTAACTTCTGTGCGCCAGTATTCTGAACACTGCAACTTCAACCTGTCAGGTCTTTCACGCTGTAATACTCCAAGTGCATATCATTCCTCTGTTGTGAATGGGTGCGTATGCTTGATGAATGTAAATTACACTCAATGCAAATTCGCAAACCCTTGTGCATTCCTAAATGCCTATCATGACTCATTCGTAACCAACTGTACATTGCTCTTGTGAGTTAACATTTGGCAGTCTGGATTGGAATGAGTGATGAAACATGTACAAGTTCCTTTGTAAATGCTGAGAATGTTGGAGTGAGTGAGTTGGTGATTTAATAAATAGCCTCTCACATCTAGTGGAAGGAAAGATGCTTCAATATCCATATGTAAACAGGAAGGTGGTGGCACGCCAGAATTGCTAAGTTCATGTGATGCCTGGTGGCTATATGCTCAAGAGAATTAATACAATTTCTCTGTGAAGTATTACACTGTTACCTCTACTGTTGGGTTGGTTCATATAAACTAGTTCTTAAGAGAACCATAGGTGTGTGAACCTGTGTCTTAGTCGGCTGAATATAATGTATGGCTCATGCAAATTTACAAAGACTAAACATGTTTTTCCCATATGTGCTTTGGTGCATATGTGAACAATTGCTCATGCAATTTGAGTTTCTGTTACCTACTGTGGTAGCATTACTCAGTGGGGAAAGAACACATGATGATGATGATAGCATGATGTACTTGTGAGCCAAGTCTGATTCACAATGCCTGTGTCATGTTGCTATGTCACAATCCTTGCTCATGCTGCTTGCCTTAAAATGCTTGTAATTGTGTAGGCTACCCCTGTCTCAGGATATAGGCTTGTGATTACCACAGATAGAGGTGAATAATAAAATATATCACC
Source organism: Cepaea nemoralis (assembly GCA_014155875.1). NCBI lineage: Eukaryota > Metazoa > Mollusca > Gastropoda > Stylommatophora > Helicidae > Cepaea > Cepaea nemoralis. Next base: position 20,641 of record JACEFZ010025601.1, on the reverse strand, counting down.
CACAGTACATCCAAGTGAACTACACTTCATTATCAAACTAGGAGAGGTGTGTTTGGTCAACATCCTCCCTTTCCTCCCCATCTCCAATTTGTGTATGTTGATGTATGATAACATTATCTTTTAACACATGTAAGAGATGTTGTGCCATTTTGTATATCGACAGAGAACAAGGATGATGGAGAGGCCTTCCATATATCATCTGGGACAACTAAACAGAAGTCCTAGATCCAGAAGTGACTCCCTATCAAAATGCAGGAAAATCAAAGAAGAATTTTCTCTCAGCTCTCAACAGCTGAATGCACAAATGGGAGCATAACACAATCTGAAGCACTATAATAGTGGTGAGCTGGACAGTGATCTTTGATTCAATCAAATGTCAACTGAGAATAACATCAAGTCTTTTGGTATGAACTACATTCATAGAAAACTGGTGAAGTAACTTGCAGTGTTTGTTTATCTAAGACTCAACTTAGAAAATATCCAGCATGGTGCTCACACAGTGATTGAAGAATGTGACTTAAGGAGTAGGTGAAGTTGAGGGCGAGGTGAAGTGCTGCAATGTATTGGATATTATATATATCATTATTGAAGTACCCAGTGACAGCCTTCACAGATAGCCTGATCAACCGTGAGATGCAGTACCGTATCATCATACCAAATCTTGTCTTCCAGAGGAATGAATCTGCCATGGAACTTGTGGGAAATCTGCTAACTGGAGCTTGTCCAACATCAATGCTGATGATAAAAGGATTCAACAGACCCAGAACAGTAGTTCCTCCCTTAAGTTTTTCCATGATAGGATTTCATAACCTTCCCCAGAGACAGAAAGTGATGATAGATACAGAACTCAGTGTGTAGTTAGAGATTAGAGAGGAGGAGAGAGTTTATTGATAAGCTGGAGGAGTGTGTAGGAGTGTTGTATCATGTTTATCTTCATGCATGTTCGGCATATCTATACCTTATGCAGGTAATTATTGAAGTGTTGACATGACAAATGTGATGAATCATGGGTCTTCACTCGACTCACCATCAGCTCAATAAAGTGTATTTAATGAAGCAGTGTTTTAAGTACATGTCTCAGGAAAATGTCTTGTACAGTTGCTGTCAAGTATTGTACTCTGGTGACTGTCTTAAGTACTGTGGTTGATTGACAATATTGTGTAAAGTCCTGTATAGATGTTGTCAAGTATCTCTCATGATGTCTATCTTGTACAATTGTGGTGTAAACAATTCCTATGTGAATGTATGTCCCACTCTTGTCAAGAAACCTGTCATGTAGATGTCTTGTTCAACAGATGTTATGTACAGTTATTGTTGAAGTTTGTTTGTCTACCAGAATTGAAACCTAATGTCCTAAGATATAATTGGACAACTGATATAGGTCACTTTTGACACAAAATAAATAAGGGAAGATCTAATGTGACGGACGAACAGCACACTGTCAACAGTATAATGAGTGAGATGGATCCTCAGTTGTACAGAGGCGAAGAGTCCAGATCTCCTTTTGGTCTTGAGGGAACCTTTTACTTCTTTTATAAATTTCTGTGTAGATACATAGTAGTCTCACAGTGGGGGTTGAGCCAAAGTAAAGTGGTTCTCCAAAAAGGCTATTGCGGGAATGATTATCTCATTTAAGAGACCTCTAGACGAAAAACGTGCAAAATCATATCCTTTATCTTGTCTATTTATTATTCAAGATATATTTCCAGAGAACACTACTAACTAGGTCCTCTGTCATCAATCAAACATGTCACAATCATGACTTCTCTACTTGCTGTGAACACTCTATCCATCATTGTAGTGAAAGAGTCATACCAACTATACCCAGCACAAGGATTCCGATATAGGTATCCAATGAGAAACGGTTGCTGGCTGACTGGCTTCACCTCTAACCAAACACATTCTATCTCTTCTGTCTCGAGATCACATCTACGGGAATATTTGAGAGAATTGGAAATGTATACAGCAATACCTGTCTCTAATTTTTTTTATTTGCGTCTCTTCGAATTACTTTAAACCCCTTAAGAGAGATTTCAGAAGAAGAAGAAGAAGAAGAAGAAGAAGAAGAAGAAGAAGAAGAAGAAGAAGAAGAAGAAGAAGAAGAAGAAGAAGAAGAAGAAGAAGAAGAAGAAGAAGAAGAAGAAGAAGAAGAAGAAGAAGAAGAAGAAGAAGAAGAAGAAGAAAGAATAAAAAGAGAAAGAAGAAAAAAAAAGAAATTACGCAATAGCGTATGTTAAAAAGCAATCAAACATGAAACATATGACTTGTTGAACATCTTCTCACCAGTCGGTTTTAAGACGCTTTCACACAGAACTCACCGCCTGCCGAGTGAGCAATTATCTTCGCAGCTGGTAATCTGTGAGTCAAATTCCACACCAGTGAATACTTAGACCTATGTCTTCTGCTAATTTCCGCAATCACGCTGTCTGACGACGCATGAAGAATCTATTTTGTTAATTCACTCCCTGAACGTAAACACATTAACTCATCATTTGCCTAACGATTCTAAAACAACCCCATGTCAAACTACCAGACAATTAAGTGAAACATCCGGATCTCGCTCGCCAATAAGGAAGATACACTGCACTATAAGCTAAATGTTTACGCCTGAAAACAATAGCACCGACAGTTGTAAACCGATAACGCCCCTATGATGTGAAGTAATGGAAGCACATGTTTCTGAGATGCTTCGCATGTTGAAAAAGAGCATTGCAATTTTTTAAAGCAATGGGTCTAGATGTGACTGAGGCATTTTGAAAATCTGGCGGTATACCTTGGTTATTCCTTAAGAAAGGTTTCGAAAATCTGGTGGTAGGTAAGGTTATTCATTGAAGGAGGTTTTGAAATTCTGGCTGTAATTAAGGTTATTCATTTAAGGAGGTTTTGACAATATGGAGGTAGGTAAGGTTATTCATTTAAGGAGGTTTGACATTCTGGCGGTAGGTAAGGTTATTCATTGTAGGAGGTTTTGACAATCTGGAGGTAGGTAAGGTTATTCATTTAAGGAGGTTTGACATTCTGGCGGTAGGTAAGGTTATTCCTTGTAGGAGGTTTTGACAATCTGGTGGTAGATAAGGTTATTAATTGTAGGAGGTTTTGACAATCTGGTGGTAGATAAGGTTATTCATTGTAGGAGGTTTTGACAATCTGGTGGTAGATAAGGTTATTAATTGTAGGAGGTTTTGACAATCTGGTGGTAGATAAGGTTATTCATTGTAGGAGGTTTTGACAATCTGGTGGTAGATAAGGTTATTCATTGTAGGAGGTTTTGACAATCTGGTGGTAGATAAGGTTATTCATTGTAGGAGGTTTTGACAATCTGGTGGTAGATAAGGTTATTAATTGAAGGAGGTTTGACATTCTGGTGGTAGATAATGTTATTCATTGTAGGAGGTTTTGACAATCTGGTGGTAGATAAGGTTATTAATTGAAGGAGGTTTGACATTCTGGTGGTAGATAAGGTTATTCATTGAAGAAGGATGATAGTTTATATTTTTATTTCACTGCAAATCAGCACAGTGAGGCTTTGTAGTGTTGTGGCTGGATGTTTGCTATGGCTGTGTGATCGTTAGTGCTAATTCGGGCTGAGGGGAATTGTTACAGTTGACCGGGATCCCTGATGCACCCAGCTTAAGATGAGTACCGGGACATGTCTTGGGGAGTGAAGGCGACCGGCGAGGACTTGACCATATCACCCATGAGGTACCATGCCGTCTATTACTTCCGGTCGCTAACATTGCGGTTAGACGTTGAACCGTTAAGGCCTGTGGCGTGTTTATGCTTGCAGCTACAGTTTGCATTCGCATTTTTCTCATGTTGGACTGGTAGTACATGGTTCCGTTGCCTGATACTGAGTGAGTGCGTGGGTGACACTGTGAGCTGTGAAATTCGCGGGGATTTGCTTTTTCGGAACAATGGCTACCAGCTGTTGCTGCATTGACTGAGTTGCCTTTTCGGTTCACGATGCATTTTTCAGGAGACTCCCGGGAGTCGGCGCTGAAGAGGCGGAGTTCGTGCTTTATGCGACACTTTCGGCGGGTCGCCCTGCGGTAAAAGACCGAGCAATGTGAGAAAACCCGGGTCAATGAGGTCTTTCTGGTGACTGCTGAGTCCATCGACGATGAACTGTGGTTTTCGTGAAATAATTTTGTGCTGGCATTCTGGCGGCGGCATTATGCACAGTGTACCTGTGCGGGCTGTTGGATTGCCGAGACTCCTGTCTATTCCACTTTTCACATTGGACAGTGGGAAGCATTTTGTGTGATATTCACTGGCACAGGAACAGGGGCATAATGGGGACGACCCGTTGCCGTGAAATTTGAACCTCGACTAACTAACTAACTAACTAACTAACTAACTAACTAACTAACTAACTAACTAACTAACCAAACCAAACCAAACCTAACCAAACCAAACCAAACCAAACCAACCCAACCCACCAACCAACCCACCAACCAACCAACCAACCAACCAACTAACTAACTTAACTTAACTTAACTAACCTAACTAAACTAAATAAACTTACTAAACTAACCATCCATCCATCCAACCAACCACCCAACCAACCAACCAACCAATACCCATCCACCCACCCACCCACCCACCCAACCAACCACAATACCCACCCACCCACCCACCCACCCAACCAACCAACCAACTAACTGCTATGACCATGATTCAGACCACTCAAGATTAACATACAAGAATCGACGGCAAGTCAATTGATATTTCCTTTGGCTCAAAGGAATGATCCAACAGTCAATTAGTAACAAACGAGAGCCGAACTCGAATGAAGGATCACGCAGACTCTTAGTCCAGAGTTAACATCGTTCCTGCTTTATTTTACAGTCGATGCACGGTTAAGTGTCACAAATGTTTATATTCAAAACCTATCTGGCTTGTACCGCCAAGCCAGCGACAGGAATATTATACAGAATATACAACGACAAATGTACACACCCGTATGTCTCAGACATTAGTCGCATTTCTCCTTCTACCTTCGTCTGTTCCTCTGTCCATCGCTTGTGACGCTGTTTGATCAGTGATCAGTCTAGGTTCTGGCTGCCCACAGGGTTGTCAGTCGATTGCGACATTCTAATATATCATCACGGCTTCCTTCCTGTATCTATCTGTATGCTCCATGTTCCGATATCAAGCCAAACAACTGTGACCCATGCCACTTTCTCGAACGTTTACTGTTTCACGTCTTGCCATTACAACCTCCATCAGTCCTCTGTTGTTGTTCTCTGCCGTCACTGTGACGTTTGTGCTGTTTACCGACAGTCTCTTAGTTTCTTGTGGGGTTTTCCCTATCTGATTATCTACCGCCTTTACCGATGACGTCATTCTGTCTATTAATGTGGCTCTAACTAAATGTCAACGTCTCTAGGGGTTTACAAAGTGGGTTCAGACAGGCAGATGGTGCGAGTACAGATGAGGCATGAAAACATGAAGGTGATATGCATTTTTAATGATAATACATCATAATATCAATATCATAAATATCACAGAATATATCTATATCACTCCAAACACGCTCTCGCACCGGCTTTCACAATACTCTTGCGCAAATCAAGACAATGCGCACTCGTGTCTAGCCACGCACACCAACACACGTTAAGTAGCGGTCACATTCATTCGCACTGAAGTCTAAGCATAAGTCTATCCTGTCTCTCCACTCAGTCACACATCCTCTCTCATCCGTGTCCGAGTCTCGTCTGTCCTTTCCTACTCAGTCCGGTGGTCACGAGGTACTTGACCCTCGTGCAGTCCGTGGGAGGTCGTGCTGTCACGTCTGTCCCGCACTCGCCTGTTGAGGCCAGGCGTACTGCGTCATTCCATCCAAGGTGAACCTGTCCCGTCACTCAAGGGCACAGTCCTGTCTCTAACTTACTGTCTTAGGCGTCTGGACTGTTCTACCATCCCCGTACTCTTCCCATGTCCTTAAGTCTGTCCTCTGTCCTCTGTTATGTCGTAACCAGGACCTTGACACTAACCATCTCGTCTATACAAGTATTGTTCTACCACAACACGTCCATGAAGTACCATCTCGTCTAAACAAGTATTGTTCTACTACAATACGTCCGTGAAGTACCATCTCGTCTATATAAGTATCGTTCTACTACAACACGTCAATGTAGTACCATCTCGTCTACACAAGTATTGTTCTACTACAACACGTCCGTGAAGTACCATCTCGTCTATAAAAGCATTGTTCTACTACAACACGTCCATGAAGTACCATCTCGTCTATACAAGTATTGTTCTACTACAACACGTCCGTGAAGTACCATCTCGTCTATATAAGTATTGTTCTACTACAACACGTCCATGAAGTACCATCTCGTCTATACATGTATTGTTCTACTACAACACGTCCGTGAAGTACCATCTCGTCTATAAAAGCATTGTTCTACTACAACACGTCCATGAAGTACCATCTCGTCTATACAAGTATTGTTCTACTACAACACGTCCGTGAAGTACCATCTCGTCTATATAAGTATTGTTCTACTACAACACGTCCATGAAGTACCATCTCGTCTATACAAGTATTGTTCTACTACAACACGTCCATGAAGTACCATCTCGTCTATACAAGCATTGTTCTACTACAACACGTCCATGAAGTACCATCTCGTCTATATAAGCATTGTTCTACTACAACACGTCCATGAAGTACCATCTCGTCTATACAAGCATTGTTCTACTACAACACGTCCATGAAGTACCATCTCGTCTATACAAGCATTGTTCTACTACAACACGTCCATGAAGTACCATCTCGTCTATACAAGCATTGTTCTACTACAACACGTCCATGAAGTACCATCTCGTCTATATAAGTATTGTTCTACTACAACACGTCCATGAAGTACCATCTCGTCTATATAAGTATTGTTCTACTACAACACGTCCACGAAGTACCATCTCGTCTATATAAGTATTGTTCTACTACAACACGTTCATGAAGTACCATCTCGTCTATACAAGCATTGTTCTATTACAACACGTCCATGAAGTACCATCTCGTCTATACAAGCATTGTTCTACTACAACACGTCCATGAAGTACCATCTCGTCTATACAAGTATTGTTCTACTACAACACGTCCATGAAGTACCATCTCGTCTATACAAGTATTGTTCTACTACAACACGTCCGTGAAGTACCATCTCGTCTATACAAGTATTGTTCTACTACAACACGTCCATGAAGTACCATCTCGTCTATACAAGCATTGTTCTACTACAACACGTCCATGAAGTACCATCTCGTCTATACAAGTATTGTTCTACTACAACACGTCCATGAAGTACCATCTCGTCTATACAAGTATTGTTCTACTACAACACGTCCATGGAGTACCATCTCGTCTATACAAGTATTGTTCTACCACAACACGTCCATGAAGTACCATCTCGTCTATACAAGTATTGTTCTACTACAACACGTCCATGAAGTACCATCTCGTCTATACAAGTATTGTTCTACCACAACACGTCCATGAAGTACCATCTCGTCTATACAAGTATTGTTCTACTACAACACGTCCATGAAGTACCATCTCGTCTATACAAGTATTGTTCTACTACAACATGTTCATGAAGTACCATCTCGTCTATACAAGCATTGTTCTACTACAACACGTCCATGAAGTACCATCTCGTCTATACAAGTATTGTTCTACTACAACACGTCCATGAAGTACCATCTCGTCTATACAAGCATTGTTCTATTACAACACGTCCATGAAGTACCATCTCGTCTATACAAGTATTGTTCTACTACAACACGTCCATGAAGTACCATCTCGTCTATACAAGTATTGTTCTACTACAACACGTTCAGTGCGCTTACATGTGATCATTGAATGAGCTGGCTGTGAACCAATGCTCCAGTATGAGACACATGGTAGAAAAAGAGGCAGTGACCGAACTGGTATAACACAGTTACGAACATAGTTACGAAAACCGATACATACATATTGAAACGAAATGTCGCAACAAAATCAAATACACCTTTGGCAGATGTATGCTTTAATATGTTTATTTATACCATTATATTTCTTGGAAAAAATACCTAGAGACTAGCCTGGACTAACTTAGCCTACTATTGTGAAAGCTGGTCGTTTGTGGTAA
>JACEFZ010025601.1:0-7500 GCA_014155875.1 Cepaea nemoralis | reverse complement strand
GTTCCTAGGTAATCCAATTCGCCTTCTTTCTCCCGCTTTCTCTAGAACAGAGCTTTCCTCCTCGTCAGACATGGTTACAAAGTATTACGCTTCCTCCACCTGGAACACATTGTATAGGCCCACGCCTCACTGTTTAAATTCTAGTGATGTGATTTGCTAATTCAAGCTATCACTGACGTTCAGTTTATCCATGAATAATGTATTCATTGTTTTAAATACAATATTATTTGCCTTTATATCTAACACTGCACATATAGCAACTTTAAAAACAATTCCAACAGTTAAACGGCATCATTGTGATCACATTTATATAAACAGACAGACAGACAGACAGACAGACAGACTGACAGACAGACAGACAGACAGACAGACAGACAGATAGACAGACAGATATAGACAGACATACAGACGGACGGTACCGACAGGTAGGTAGATAGGTAGGTAAGTAGGTAGGTAGGTATGTAGATAGATTAGATAGATAGATAGATAGATAGATAGATAGATAGATAGATAGATAGATAGATAGATAGATAGATAGATAGATAGATAGATAGATAGATAGATAGAACAAACTTTATTTTCAAAGGGTTAAGAATTGGGCACGCAGACCCGTATAACATTCTGCCCTTCTATCACTCTCTTTCTAACATTATTTCATTCACACATCATTCAAGGCTAACAGAGACCAGCAACAATATAAAAGATATGCATTATAAAGGCATGGGCAAAATGCGAACATCAAAACTACACGACACAGTAATATTAGATAATGGTCTGACACTTGTTACTAGCCATGTGGAATATACTGGCCTACCAAAAGGGGACTGGCTGTTATACTAGGGTTTTGTTATTATTATTATTACCTCTTTTATTAAGGGGGAAGTTAATCCGTACTGAGATAGTGTTCGAATAGTTTGCGATTATATGAATAGGGATTGGTGATGTCTTTGATTTCTTGTGGAAGATTGTTCCACAGCTGAGCTGCAGAGTACGTTAAGCTTGTTTTGTATAAGTCAATCCTAGGCTTCGGAATGTGTAATATATTTAAAAGTTTACTATATCTAGCATTATATTTAAACAATGGCCAAAGGTAATTTGGGGCATTCCGATGCAGGATTTTGTGAATTAGTTTAGCTTTATTGAAAAGCAGGCGTTTGCGAAGTGGTAGTAACTGAAGGCGTTTATACAGGCTAGGATTGTCAGATAAATGTTTGCTATAAATTAGACTCATGGCCCGTTTCTCGAGTGAGTAAAGTCGCTTGGTGTTAGAATTAGAACAACCGTCCCAGATTGTAGAGCAGTTGTCAAAGTGTGTCTATATATGAGAAGTATAGAATAGTTTCCTTGTGTCCTCATCAAGGAAGTTTTTAATTTTCGCGAGTTGGTAGACTTATTTCGCCAGGGTTAAGAATTGGGCACGCAGGCCCGTCTAACATTCTGCGCTTATATCACTCTCTTTCATACATTATTTCATTCACACATCATTCAATGCTAACAGAGAACAGCAACAACAAAAAAAAAACCTCCGACATCCAACCTAGATGTAAAGAACAGATTTGAACCAGTATCCGAAATGAAAATAGTATTTCAAGATGTCAGCGACCAATAGACAATATTTAAAAAAATCAGCGAACTAAGCTGCAGAAACAACTATCACTTTAAAAAAAAAAAAGATGATGGGACGTAAGAAATGGATGACGGAAAACTCTCATGGAAATAACACGAAATAACAAAAATAACCATGAAAAATATTAAGAGACTATCAGTAAAATTAGGAAACTATGCAAAGAGGCAAAAGAGGCATGGCTTAATGAAAATTTCAAAGAAATTTAAAACCTACACAACACCCGAAATACCAAATTAATGCACGAAAAGAATTAATGACATCATTAACAAAAGCATACACTCATACCGACGAGTTGCCTACAAACCAAAGAGAGCAAAACCATAATAGAAGAAGATTATATTTTAAATCCCTGTCAGAATATGTGAAAGACCTTTATGATGATGCAAGAGAAGAATAGTTTCATATTCGGAATACTAATGAAAGACCATCAATTGTGAAGATGGAAGTTCAGAATGCTCTTACCAATATACAAACCAGCAAGACCCCGGGTTGTGACAACATCACAACAGAAATTATCAATGCCTTAGAACAGGTGTGGGCAAACTACGGCCTGCAGGCCGCATGCAGCTCGGCAACTGATATTATGCGGCCCTCGAGGGCATTTAGAAATACAATTTTTACTTCGTTCTTGAATTATTTTGTTGAATTTTACAGAATTTCATTTACCATTATGATCATTGCAACATTTTTGATAAACAATTTGTTCTAATTTTCTATTTGTGTGTGTGTGTGTGTGTGTGTGTGTGGGTGTGTGGGTGTGTGGGTGTGTGGGTGTGTGGGTGTGTGTGTGTGTGAACAGTCATATCACAAACTGAAAAACTATGCAGTTAAACTTATATCATTGTTTGGCTCAAAATTCATTTGCGAACAAACATTTTCTTGCTTGAAAATCAACAAATCTAAGAATAGGTCTTGTTTTTTTATCGAACTGCACCTTGCATGCTGTCATGCGCATTTCAACAAGTAAACTTACTCCAGATTTCAAGAATGTTGTCAAAAATGGCAAGAAGTTATATACATCTCATTAGAAATCAACAATTTCAGTGACAATGTAGTCGGTTTGTCTAAAATTATTATTAAAAATTGTAAAATCTTGTTAACAAATTAGTAAAGTATAAGTTGTTGTCCGTATTGTAAAATATAATGTATAAGTGTATAAGTAAAATATAATTGCAATAATTAGTTATTTATACTGTTTAATAACCTATAAATAATTTATAATTACTTATTGTAGCAGGTTGCTGTAAACAAAGTGGACATAATCTATATGCTGCCCACCAATAGCTTTACATTTGTCAATGTGGCCCTAGGCACAAAACGTTTGCCCACCCTTGCCTTAGAAGAATATGGTATAGACCAAGTCGCCAGACTGCTGAAAGCAATATAGTATACTGGAGATATACCCCCTGAATTACGTTATTATGTATTTGTTGCACTCCCGAATAAATCAGAAGCATTGGAATGTGATCACAATTCAACACTTATAATGAAGAGCCACATCACGAAGATTTTCCTAAGAATTATCATGCAAAGAGTTTGGAAGAAAATACAACCCGAAACCAATGTGGGTTCTTAGAAGGCAAGGGATGAGTAAATGCTGCGTATATGCTGAAAACATTAATTGAACGTTCTATAAAAGTAAGTAAAGACCTAAATCTGTGTTTGTTGAAGTCTTGTCGGGCAAGCGCACTAACCACTGTGCCAACACGACTCCATATGGGTACAAAGTGATACCCAAATAGCTTTGTATACGGTATGTGTTCATAGCGACACTAGAATTTAGTGATCGCGGCTGCAAGATTTTCACGAAACCAAATGATATGGCTGGCTATATATTAATATACGATGCATTGTGGGTTGCTCGCGTGAGAGCATGGTTTTTTTTCTTTCTTGTGTTCGTTGGCTTGAGCTCCAACGCGAAGTCCTGTATGTCGGATGAAGGCATCCTGTTGTCCAACATCAGTGTGATGTCATACAGGACCTGAGGTTTGCGTGAGTATCCGTTGTCCCATGTCTGGCTTATTGGTGTGCAGACTGGTGGTTCCTCGCCATACAGGCAGACACTCTCCGACTTCGGAGGAATCGGCGATCCTATTGACTTCAGCCAGGACCCCGAAGGGACCTGTTGCCCAGGACCCTCGGCGAGGACGCGTCAATAGGTCTTGGCCAGTATATAACCCGGCCCTGGTGCCTTGGAAACATCTCTGCGTCCCAGAGCATGGTTGAATTAGACGGCAAAACTGGAATTTTCAATCACCAATGTATGTAAATTACCAATTCATCCATGCCAACGTTCTATCCCATCAGAAGACTTAGATCACTCGTGAGAAGTTTATAATGTAGGTAGTAATTTCTGAGTTTCAACTGTAATTGGGTAAACTAAGTTTTAAAAACCTCCTGTACATGCCAAGAAGCGTATTAATATAATGGTGCTAGCTTTACGTTACCATAAGCACATCGGCACTGGATGAGGTTACTATTTCGTCAAGTTACTGCAGACTATTGATGTGAGCCAATAGTACGAAGTGGGTCTGGCCGAAATTCAATTTCCCAGCCACTACTGCAATGTGCTAGATAATGAAGTATGGGTAAGATACAACCCACCCATTGGAGGCGTGGTAAGAAGGTCGTGTCCCCCGGGTCTGTACAGCTCATCAGACGCGTTTATAGCTGAGCTGAATGGACTAATGAAGGAGACGGAGGTGGGTGATAAGACGCACGTTAGATTCTATTTCAACAAGGCATCAAAGAAAGTCATCGTCAAAATATTCGAGCCCGGGGTCATTGTTACATTTAGTGAAAAGAGATATTAGGGCTTCCCTCATCGAGGATATCACATACGGACCAAATAATGGAAGGCTACGTGGCGATAGACCTGAATAACGACCTTCAAAATGCCTAAGTCTAATGCGATCTCATAGCGGCGAGACCAGTCGGAGACGCCATGTCCCGCTACTAAGGACGGCTCCTATCATGAATCAGCTCTGGGCCTCGGTGTTTCGCGTGTACAACAAACCTTATTAAGTACTACTGAGTCGTAACTCCTTCGACACGGTGGAAATACTTTTAACCACGGATATGGGCACAACGATTTCATTCACTACCAGAACTTTAGTGCTGACGTTAAGTTTTCGAGCTCGGAAACGATCAGACCTAGAATAATGGTGAAATACACGGCGTTACAGCGAAGACCCAAAGTGTACGAAGTCTTTCACTGCAACCAAGCTGGACAAGGAATGCCAGTGTTTGTGTGTACGAAGTCTTTCACTGCAACCAAGCTGGACAAGGAATGCCAGTGTTTGTGTGTACGAAGTCTTTCACTGCAACCAAGCTGGACAAGGAATGCCAGTGTTTGTGGGTGGACGGAGTCACAGAGGTTGCGGTATTTGTAGCTTTTTCAGTGGACTTGGTCGCACTATTCTACCCTGACTAAAGACCGTTTGTAAGGTCTTACTCAGAGAAGGTGTCGGTATGGGTCTGCGAGTGGCCGAAGAAGCTTTAGCTGGTAGGAACGCTGGGAAATCCTTTAAAGACCACGCCAAGCAAGCCGGTCAGCGTCTACTGCAAGGAGATGTCAACCATGGTAGCCAATCGGGTAGCGGTATTAGAAGAAAAAGACGCCCAGCGCCACCTGGTGAGCCTAGTAAACGTATAAAACTTACCCCCGCACCGCGTCGATCTCACAAGAAGAAGCAACAGTACTCATATATTTTTGCATGATGGCTCTGATTCACTCCGACTCTTGCGAGTGACTTCATTCTGGTCTGGATCTGTTTAGCGTACCTACGCAGATCGCCGTATGAGATGAGTTGAGTCAAGAACCGACATCACTGCACTCAGGACATTCCCATACGTGCTCAGTCCCCTCGTTCAACAGCCAGCGAAGAGTTACACTACTAATCGTTCCCACCGCTATCTGATTAAATGTTCTCCTGGTCTTCCCTCTCAGTTTTGAGATTCTTCCAGAACCCCTGCCTATCCCCCGCAATCTCATTATTTCCACATATGGGTTCTCAATCTGATCCTCTGCCTTCTCCACCTGGTCCAACAAGAGCACGGCCACCTCCCCCTTGTCCATAGGCAAGATACCACTAAGAGGTGCATTCCCTGCTAGCCTATCAACCTGTTCATTCCCATGTACACCCGCATGGCCAGGGCAAAATATCCATACAATTCGCACAATCTGTGACCTCTGAAACGACGAGAGCCATTCCACATGAAACATTCCTTTCTCCACCTTGCTAAGCATATTCTTTGAATCCATAATGAACACAACGTGTATTGCAGTAGTCTCTTCTAGCCACCGGAATGCCGCTGTTACTGCCTCCACCTCCATTCTCATGCTGGAGGTCGTAGTCTCATATGCCAGGCTCTCCTTTTTCAAGACTCGCCCATTAGCCTTTGCAATATAGCCCCAGCGACTATGTCTGTTTCTCACCACTGATCCATCGGTGTAGATGACTATGTCACCTTGATGTGTATTGCTCTGGATCAGTTGTTGCACTTCAAACTCAGTGTGGCCCGCTGCCCATTCTATGCACTCACGACCCAGTGTTATTATTACATTGGGCTAGTCCGTCATGTCATCCGGAACTTCAACCCACTCTCTTTCACGATTGATGGTCTCTAGATCACACACCTGACTTATAGAAAGTTCTGCTTGTGCCATCCAGGACCTACCTCGTCTCAGTCTATGACCCTTTAACATATCCATTGCTCATGCAGCGGGTGATCCCTGTCTGCGGCAACTCTCAGGTACCATTTGGCCTGAAGGACCCTATGCCTATTCGTCATTGTTGGTAGCGCCAGGATATGTCTCATGCAGATAATTGGTGTGCCTTTGTGCACCCCAGGATTAACCGCATGGCAGCATTCTGCATGCGCTCCAACCTTTCAAGCTGGCTTTTTGATACTGTCAGCAATCCCAAACCATAGTCAATGACAGAAATAATTCACTGAAAGAGCCTGTACAGCATCCTCTGATCTACACCGGTTGCTGCCATAGCCCTCAAAGCATTAAGTCCCCTACCAGCTTTCACCACCAAATCCTCCACATGCTCCTTAACAGACAAACACCTGTCAAAGGTGATACCCAAGCACTTCAATTTACTCTCTCGACTAAGAGGACATCCATTCAACATAATACCTGTGACGTCTGCCTTGACAATCCGGTTATCCAGGGAGTACCACACAACCGATTACTTGTCTGTGTTTAAAATGGCCCCTGCGTCCCTGCACCACTCCGTCACCTTGTCTACCGCTACCTGTACGTTTTTCGCCAAACTGGCCCTGTCTCTGCCCTGTCTGTACACCAGCACATCATATGCAAATGTCAAGATTCTACCTACACCTGGTGTCACTATAGCTGCGATTTTGCTGGTGTACACATTAAAGAGCACCGGGGACAAGGCAGATCCCTGCGGCAACGCAGGTGTAACAGTACAGGGGTCAGAATTCCAGGTAACCATGCGCAGTGCAACCTTACGCTCATAAAGGACTGCCGCAACCCATCTAACAAGGCAAGGGCAGACCTCCATTTCCAACAGTGTGTGTATTAACCGATCATACCTAACCTGTTATACGCATCCTCCAGGTCAAGAGCTACCGCCACTGTCTCCTGTTTATCCTGGAAGCCCTCGTAGACATCAAATGCAAAAGTTGCAGCATTGTCCAAGGTGTCCTTTCCAGGCCGGTAGCTCCCGAGTCCTTGGGGAAGCAGATTCCGACTTTCCAAATGTTGCTGTAGCCTGCGTGCTACTATCTTTTCGAGGACTTTGCTATACGTGTTTTGCAGGGTTATGATTCGGTATCCATTAAGCCTGGAGTGGTCCTTATCTGGCTTTGGGAGTGGGACCAGGTAACTATGCAGCCAA
>JACEFZ010025600.1:187500-283311 GCA_014155875.1 Cepaea nemoralis | reverse complement strand
ACCATTACTGTCGAATTCTGCCCGGTCTTCACTATTCATTCTCACTGAACATACAGATTATGGACGATATTCTCAACCTCTAAGAGACGAGCAAAACTCTCAGAATCACTGGCAGGCGAGAAGAACACGGAGGAATTCCATACTGGGAATCAAACTAGGTTGAGCATATTGGAACATTTTCCGTCGGAAGGCGATGTACAGAAGGAGTTATCTGGTTCTGCCAGAAGACGTCAAAAGTGGTCAGAATTCCCCCCCAGTTCCAACCCAAAACTATATTCCATTGCCAGGATGCACTTAATCGCGTGCGTTGAAGTAAGTGTCGTATTCATGAAATAAGATGTTGCCGTTGTTACATTTATCTACACGAACTTCAAACAAAGAAAAATGACATAGGGGGAGAATAGGAAATACAAAACAATAGGTATATGCTCTATCTGCGAAAAGGAGAGATACTAAAAAAGGACACCACAGCGTCCACACCATTACAACTAACACATAATGGTGAACATAAATCACAGAAAGACAAAAAAAAAAATAAAGAAGAAACCATAAAATATAAATAATAATAAAATGATAAAATAAAAAAAGTATATTATGACACAACACAACACCTTTTCGATTATAACCACAACTTCCTCAGTGAGCCAATATTCTTCTTTACCCCACTATGCCCAGTAGGGCATTGGACCCACAAACAACTCTCTACAAGGCCTACATCTGAAGCTATCCCATACACCTACTGTCCACGATCCCTCCCATATTATTCATTCTAATTTCTTCTCTTCTCCGATTGTTTTTAGGTTTCTTCTATTTCTTTTGTGAGCAATTACAAAACAATTAAACAGTTACAATATAATTAAACAGTTATACAATAATTTAAATAATTACAAAATATTCGAACAACTACAAACTAATTGAACATTTACAAAAAAATTAAACAATTACAAAATAATTAAATAATCATAAAATAATGAACTGCGACATTAATTGCAGCAGTAATAATAATAAAATAATAAAATAATAATAATAATAATAATAAAATAGTATAAAAAAATAACAACTTGAAGTGGCATGAAGTCTACTAATATTTAACAAATACACAAACAAACAAACAAAGTAAAATATTCATTACATACTATATTTCTGCAAAATGCATTGTCTTGGTAAAAATGGTAAAACAGTATAGTGTGTATTTTTAATGAGTGTTCTGTTTGAAAATGCTGCTGGTCCAAGTTTTGTATTCACCCTCTGTAAATTTCATGAAACATAATAGGTAAATACAAAACTTGGACCGGTAATATTTTCAAACACTGCACAATCATTAAAAATACACCCTGTATAACACATGACCCTGCGACACACCTTAACCAACATGGGACATAGACCCATATTTCTATAGACCAATCGGCTCTCGGTGAGTGATGAGATCGGTATCACATGGGTCGTCTTTATTTCCCAAAATACTTCCCCAGTACCCACTGTAGGCTGAGTGTACCTAGACCAGTGTTTCCCAACGTGGGGCCCACGCCCCATAGGGGGGCAATTCGACTGTTAAGGGGGGCAATTCGAAAATGGAAGAAATCGGCTGAATATTAACAAAACGGGGAGACTTGAGACTGAAGTTAACTAAATTGGAACCTGACATAAGATCTCTTTGCAGCAAGCATCAAGCGGCAGGATCTCACTAAATTTAAATAATAAATAATTACTAATAATTAAAATAATATAGAAAAATCTTTCATTAAAATTATTTTGTACTTGAATTTCAGTTCTCCATTATATGTTTTGAAAATTTACTTACTGTGTTTGCTCAATAATTACCTAGTGATTTCTTCCTAAAACCTATCATTCAAGTTTCTTTAGTGAACATTTCAATTTTTGAATATTAAAAATAATGTATATGTTGAGGGGGGGGGGGGGCGTGGGGCGGGGGAGGGGGGCAATATGAATTTTAGAAAGGCTTAAGTGGGGCATGGCACAAAAAAGGTTGGAAACCGACCTAGACGACAGGGCAACTTTAAAGATCTCCTCCGAAAAACATATCGGAACCCATGACTACGTTCCGGTAGGCGAGTACTAACCTCTCCTCATGTCTCCCATTCTCTTAATAAACACGTAATTAATTAATGTGCCACGCCGATAAGAGTGGGTGGTCAATTTATTTTTTGTTTTTGTTGTTTGTGTTTGTTGTTGTTTGCGCTCGCTCGCTTTGAGTTCAAGCGTAGTACATAAACACTACTTCTAGTAGCAATGGGCTGAATATTTGCGTGTGGATTACATGTCTCTATTACCAGTGTCCCTCGCCATTAGGTGAACCCACTCCGTACTTCAGAGGTACTTGTAATTACATCCTCAAGTCAAGGACGAGAAGCTCAACATTTTAATCCACGTGTCCGGTGTAGGGCTTGAACCCTTAACTCGGCATCAACACGCGGCATGTGTAAGAACACGCGTTCTTACCATTCGCCCATGCTGACCTCAAGTGAGAGGTCATGTTTCGCCATCTCACATGATCACCAGAGTCGTGGATCAGCTCTGCGGTGCCATCCGGGTATTAAATTCTCTGCCTTTCCCTTGTTCTTTCCCCCTCAATCTTGCCAGCTGTCACAAAGTTATCTAGTTTATTTCTTCTTACAACATGTCCAAAAATGTTGACTGTCTACGTGTAATTTCTCTAATCAGTTTACAGTTGTCATGTGATTCTTGTAAGACTTGCTCGTGTATTTTCTGTCTGTTATGATATCGTTTGCATTTACCCCAGTAACCACATTTACACTGCCATTAGTTGTGTTTCAGCTTTTCCGCTTATTGTTTACATCTCACATCCACCCAAAGAGCAGGTTCGATGTAGTACTTCAACACTCTTTTTCACGTTGCAATTGACATCTTTTTATTAGTCAGTATGTTTCCCATCTTACAAACGGCTTACTTCGCCATAGCGATTCTTGTTCTAATCTCTTCAAGGCATCTCCCATCAGATGTTATGACTGTTCCGAAATAGTTTAATACCGATTCAACTGTGTTTAAGAAACATTCCTATTTAATCCGTATAATACATTGTTGGTGCCCCCCCCCCCCCCCCCAACCACTCACTTCCTTTCTTAGAGACTGAGAGAATTCAGAATAGACATACGAGGGTAAGTTAATAAGCAAGTCACACATGACTGTAGAAAATAACTACACATGATAACAACTTGAAACCAGTTTTTTTTAAAATACATACATTGTCCCTTTATTTCTCAACATAATTTCCACCAACATTGATGCACTTATCCTATCATTTTATCAATCCTCCCAACCAGCTGCATAGAACTGTGTGCTCTGTTTTCTAAACTACGTTTTGACTTCACATTCAACTTCGGCGTCATTCGCGAAATGTCTCCCGCCAAGGTGGGTTGTCAGTGTTTATGCTGACAAATGTTTGTCCCGTAAAGCGGTGCATAGCTGGGTAGAAAAAGTTACGAGGGCGAGTCAATAAGTAAGTCACACAGTTCTGTGGGATGGCCGGTAAATGAAAACAAAGCACGCAGTTCTATGCAGCCGGTTTGGGAGGACTGATAAAACGATGGGATAAGTGCATCAATGTTGGTGGAAATTATGTTGAGAAATAAAGGGACAATGTATGTATAAAAATAAACTGGTTTCAAGTTGTTATCATGTGTAGTTATTTTTCTACAGCCATTTGTGACTTACTTATTAACTTACCCTCTTAGTAACAAACATGCTGAATGATATTTACAAAAGTGCATGCATTATTTTTATAAAATGTCCCCTATCATGAAACTGCTGTAGGGTGCGAAGTGTTAAGACCATTACATTTGTGTGGGGCCGGAGTGCACGAAAAACTAGGTGGTCAGTCTTTCTCTCTTTGTAGCGAACGATGAGAGCTGACATTTGAACACCCCCCCCCCCCCCCCCCACGGAAACAAAAATATTTGAAAAAAATGAAGGTTTACATGGTTTCAACTGTTGCTGTATATAGCCGGGGGGCGGGGTTGTGGTGAGCGCCCAACCTTGCATAAATACCCCAATGGCTCGTGCATTCATCACCTATGCAGCAAAAGTCCAACTCCTGGCCTGCTCGTGGCGGAGCTGTTTTAACAGGAGAAGGGGCGGAGGTGAGTCACTGGCGCCGAGAAATAACCAGAACGCTCTAGATGTGTATGCACGTATATGCATGCGCAGACACGTGTGTGTGCGTGCCTATACACCTAAACTTGAGTAAGACCACAGTCTGCTCTAGCAAAGGAAAGGTGCTGAAGACGGAGGCAACCAGCCAGGAGGCGCACCACAGAAATCATGATGGCACGCAATCACGCGTAATGAAACAATGTGTTCATTTGAAGCCCCGTCTTATAAAACTGATCTAAGCTCCCAGGTCGACCCAGCCTAAAATGCGTACCAGGAATAGCGGACTGGGTCCGCCACTTGTCAGACCGAGTTAATGCCATTGTCAGAGTAACGTTCTAACCGTTACAATAACGCGTAGGCTAATTCATACACTAGTTGCATGTCCTTTACAGGACTCGCAATCAACCCCATCATGTTTTTTATTGTTTGTGATTTACTAGAAAAGTTTACTTAAAGTAGTTTGCCATGGCTTTCCGAACCACCGACGCTCCTACATGCTGTTCTAAGATAGTTGTACTGATTGGACAAGTAAAAGCAACAAAACATGTTTCAACGACTCGCCTTGCGCAGGTTGGGGTACCTCCCTGTCCGCGTGTCGTAGAGCATCTTACAGGACAGCGACATGGGGTCCCAGAGTTCCAGAACCGACGATCCCCTAACTGAGATCCACACGCCTGGAAGACCTGGTACAAGGGACAGAACCGTGTCGTATGGGTTTCCTGACACTGTAAACCTATCCATTGGGGGTCCAGTGTGCTGTGTGGGTGACAAAACAACACATAATTATACACGCAGGGCATATGAAGGAGTTAATTGAAGAATAATGCAGGTATTTTACGATAGATCATAAAGCAAACAAAGATGTTAGTACTATGCATGTCTAAGGCGACTAAAGAAGGGCGGAGTGGGATTGGCAATATCATAATGGAGAACATTTTAGCTGTACAATTCAATGAACTATAAACACGTCTAAATAGAGATTGACATGAGGGGGTTGAAGGGCCGTGCTTCACTAGCAGATGAAAGGGAGGAAGAGGAGGAGAAGAAGAAGAAAGAAAGAAGGATTACGGAAAAAAGAAAGAAAGAAAGAAAAAAGGTAGAATAAGAATGAAGAAGACGTAGAAAAAGAAGAAGCAGAAGAGAAGAAGGAGAAGAAAGAAAGAAAGAAATATGCTAGAACGAAAGAAAGAAAGAAAGAAAGAAAGAAAGAAAGAAAGAAAGAAAGAAGTGTATACAGTGCTTTCAGATGTTGTGTGATACGTTTTACCACACAGTGATGTTATAAATATGACATCTTGTCCTTACAGTGATGTTACATCTGTGACACATTTTCCAAATTCTGCTGTTAGTTGATTAATTAATGTTGTACCAAGAATTATACATTAAGTGTTGTTTGGTTTTCTGTACGTAATATGTCGCGAACTGCATGTTCGGAAAAATGGCGGCGGTCAGTTGCTGAACTCTGTTTGCGTTATGAAGTAATGTGTGGCTGCTGGTTTTCTAGTGACTGCCGCACCCATCGACGATGAACTGTATTTTTCGTTGCGGACTTTTGTGATGGCATTCTGGCAGCGGCATAGTATACCAGCGCGGGCTGTTGGTTTGTCGAGACTCCTGTCTATGCCACTTTTTTCACATCGGGCAGTGAGAAGCATTTTTCACTGACACAGGAATGGAGCATTACGGAGCAACCCTTTGCTGTGAAGTTGGAACCGCGATTAACGTAACATACATACACGCACTGAGGAATACGAGCGCGCGCGCACACACACACACACAGACAGAGGGTGAGAGAGAACACTTATATAGCGACTACAGTTAAAAAGTTAGTTGCATATAATTTACAGGACGTCGCAGTCAACACCAGCATTTGTTGCTGTTGTGATGTCTTGCCAAGTTTACGTTCAGCAGTTTGCCATTGCTTTCTGAACGACCGGTACCGTACCATTTCGTACAAAAACCAACACAAAGGAGGTCTTCTGCCACATCGTCCGCAACTGTGTTTCGAACGCGGGTATGCGATATTACGAACTGCGACCGTAACTCCTTCGCCACGGAGACTTTAGTGGCCACATTAAAACATAATCAAACTGAATCACGCGAAATAAAAATAAACAGAGTGAATTTAAACGTGTGGTGCTGATCTCACAGCCTCCAAATACCAAACACAAAACAAGACCACTAACCTCGCATGAAGTATGGAAACTGTATTCCCACAAGCACACCATAACTGGTTGCCTAGCAACTTCAGACACGTGACAGGCGATTGTCCAATGGGAAGATAGAGCACGTCATAGTTGGTACAAGTCATGGATATTGTCTGAAACGATACAAGTACATCCATTGTGAGACAGTGTGATATTTGCCATGTCACCATCAAATATTGTTTATTTTATAAAAATGCAAGACGACCCGGTCCGGCTTCGCCCAGCTCCTGGCGGGGAGCGTCTCATTGAATTCAAATACATTTCTCTAAGCGCACAGAGTACGCGTTCAGCCCCTGCTCCCGTTCCCGTTCCCGTTGCTTGTCTGTTTCTGATGCTCCCTTTCCCGTTCCCGTTGCTCGTATTTCAGTTGGATCCGCGGGAGTGAGAACAACATCTATACAAAATTTCATCTCAATCGGATGGACCGTTCGGGAACGCATAAAGGACAAACAAACAAACAATCAAACAAACATTGTCTTTTATATATATATGAGTTTAGCACCATATACCAGGGACCCGCTGTAATGCAGTGGCTAGCAAGCTTACATGTCGACCTGTCGATGGTCATGTATTTGTTTCCACATCGAAATAGATTCTATGAGGCGACTTCAAATGAAACCTTTAAAAGTGTGATATAAATTACCATAGCCATGCCATTGCCTTATAATCTGTTAATACTGCAGTTAAAGATGTCAAGAGTGTTTAGCATGTGACATCACGGTGCAGACGAACATGGTCACGACATAAGGGCAGTTTAAAGATGGCGGCCCCACTTTTGACATGCAAAGAAATGGACTAGCGTTCTGTTATCCGTTTTGTGATCAGTGAAGGGGTGAAACCTATAGCAATTCATCGGCGAATTTAGGTTCAGTATGGTGATGCATGCCTGTCAGTCCAGCAAGTGTATGTGTGGAGTAGGAGGTTTCAAAACGGCGTGACTTCTGTGAAGAGTTACACCAGGTGGTGCATGATTGATTACACACGCGCCAAAGATAGGTTTTTTTTTTTTTTTCTCTACAGGAATCAACACACGTTATTGGCACCGGTGGATTTGTATTTAACGCAGTGGTGACTACATCGAAAAATGATACATGTGTTGTTTATGTTTTTTTAAAAGAATATATTCATTCTTCTTCCCCCCCCCACCCCCCCCCCCCCCCCCCCACAAAAAAAAATAAAATAAAATAAATCTAAACAGAATTTAAGGTGTTCAGTTGAAGCCCCCTCGTACAAAACTGATCCAGGCTCCCAGGTTGACCCAGCCTAAAATGCGTACCAGGAGTGGCGGATTGGATCAAAAATTATTGGTGGTCAGAAGACCCAGCTGTTAAAGGACATTAACATTTGAAACATGTTGTCAAATATTTAAGAGTGACCATTTCTTCAGGGGTCTGTCTATATAGGGAGCACTTTCCCCAGGCAAGTTGACGCGATGGTAGATCCACCATTGGGTACTAGAAAGTGTACAGGCAAGTTAAGTCTGCCGGAGTGACACAAACCGTACAACTTATCAAGTTGCTGACTGGTGTATCGAATATGGAGATAACAAAATATACATCATACGCCTGATAGCACGAGAAAGTATCATTTACTTGCCGGATAATTTTGATCGGCGATGTAGTGATAAAAACTTCGCCGCGGAGCAAACACAGCAGGGGGCTTCTGGTCGTCAGAAGGGGCCCCTTTCCCCGAATGTTTTTTCCCTTTTAACGTCTTAATACTCTCTAGGGGCGGGCCCGTCCGGGTCATGACTCTGGGTGTCTTTCTCCTGTCGTATGAGACGTTCGGTCGTTTACGTTGTCCTTGGGTTGTTCCGTGCTTGTCCTATACCTGCGAACATGTCTGCTCTCAAGCCTCCCCTCCATTAGGGAGGAGAGCCTGTGCACCCGGTGCTCCCGCACCATCCCAGCACCTGCCTCTGTCGTCTCCGTTTGTCTTCGTTGGCGAGAGAGGCAGGTGCTAGATGGTGTGAGGGCACCAAGCACCGGCTCTCCTCCCTAATGGAGGGGAGGTTTGAGAGCAGACATCTTCGCAGTCATCAATACCATGTCCTTACTTCTCAGGAAATTTCGTGATCACAATCGCTAACAAAGTTGATATGGAGCTGCGCTGATAATATCGCGAGCGTGGTTGGATGGGGGTTCGAAGCCCGCGCTCGTCATCTCACTAAATGAGGGGAAGACAAGCCACCTATATCTCCGTGTATTCAGGCCTACACAATGTGATGGCCTCATCACATCACAGACCCATATCGGGTTCCTGCAGGGTTTAGCACCATATATCTAATATCTCCGGCGTGTAAAAGGGTAATTTAGTCTACTTTTTTGCCAAGTCGACCCTGATTAAAATTAGCACCAGAAAATCTCATGAGGGTTAAAAAGGGCCGGCGTTTAATGACCACATTACGCACGAAGTGTCAACTGATTTAAAAACATCTGGATTTAGCACTATATACCCAAAACCCAAAAAACATGTAAAAGAGTCTTTTACTTCTTCCCTCACGTCGATCATTTCTAAAATGGGCATCGGAAATATATCTTGGGAATTAAAAACGATCATATCACCCATGGAGATCTAGACAAATATTAAGCCAGTATCATATAATTAAAACGTTTCAAGGCGGTTAAAATGTTGCTTTATTTACCTCAAAGACAGCCACGGTGCCATCTGCCAGTGCGGCAAACAGTCTGTTAATTAAAACGTTTCAAGGCGGTTAAAATGTTGTTTTATTTACCTCAAAGACAGCCACGGTGCATCTGCCAGTGCGGCAAACAGTCTGTTAATTAAAACGTTTCAAGGCGGTTAAAATGTTGTTTTATTTACCTCAAAGACAGCCACGGTGCCATCTGCCAGTGCGGCAAACAGTCTGTTAATTAAAACGTTTCAAGGCGGTTAAAATGTTGTTTTATTTACCTCAAAGACAGCCACGGTACCGTCTGCCAGTGCGGCAAACAGTCTGTTAATTAAAACGTTTCAAGGCGGTTAAAATGTTGTTTTATTTACCTCAAAGACAGCCACGGTGCCATCTGCCAGTGCGGCAAACAGTCTGTTAATTAAAACGTTTCAAGGCGGTTAAAATGTTGTTTTATTTACCTCAAAGACAGCCACGGTGCCATCTGCCAGTGCGGCAAACAGTCTGTTAATTAAAACGTTTCAAGGCGGTTAAAATGTTGTTTTATTTACCTCAAAAACAGCCACGGTGCCATCTGCCAGTGCGGCAAACAGTCTGTTAATTAAAACGTTTCAAGGCGGTTAAAATGTTGTTTTATTTACCTCAAAAACAGCCACGGTGCCATCTGCCAGTGCGGCAAACAGTCTGTTAATTAAAACGTTTCAAGGCGGTTAAAATGTTGTTTTATTTGCCTCAAAAACAGCCACGGTACCATCTGCCAGTGCGGCAAACAGTCTGTTAATTAAAACGTTTCAAGGCGGTTAAAATGTTGTTTTATTTACCTCAAAAACAGCCACGGTGCCATCTGCCAGTGCGGCAAACAGTCTGTTAATTAAAACGTTTCAAGGCGGTTAAAATGTTGTTTTATTTACCTCAAAAACAGCCACGGTGCCATCTGCCAGTGCGGCAAACAGTCTGTTAATTAAAACGTTTCAAGACGGTTAAAATGTTGTTTTATTTACCTCAAAAACAGCCACGGTACCATCTGCCAGTGCGGCAAACAGTCTGTTAATTAAAACGTTTCAAGGCGGTTAAAATGTTGTTTTATTTACCTCAAAAAACAGCCACGGTGCCATCTGCCAGTGCGGCAAACAGTCTGTTAATTAAAACGTTTCAAGGCGGTTAAAATGTTGTTTTATTTACCTCAAAAACAGCCACGGTACCATCTGCCAGTGCGGCAAACAGTCTGTTAATTAAAACGTTTCAAGGCGGTTAAAATGTTGTTTTATTTACCTCAAAAACAGCCACGGTGCCATCTGCCAGTGCGGCAAACAGTCTGTTAATTAAAACGTTTCAAGGCGGTTAAAATGTTGTTTTATTTACCTCAAAAACAGCCACGGTGCCATCTGCCAGTGCGGCAAACAGTCTGTTAATTAAAACGTTTCAAGGCGGTTAAAATGTTGTTTTATTTACCTCAAAAACAGCCACGGTACCATCTGCCAGTGCGGCAAACAGTCTGTTAATTAAAACGTTTCAAGGCGGTTAAAATGTTGTTTTATTTACCTCAAAAACAGCCACGGTGCCATCTGCCAGTGCGGCAAACAGTCTGTTAATTAAAACGTTTCAAGGCGGTTAAAATGTTGTTTTATTTACCTCAAAAACAGCCACGGTACCATCTGCCAGTGCGGCAAACAGTCTGTTAATTAAAACGTTTCAAGGCGGTTAAAATGTTGTTTTATTTACCTCAAAACAGCCACGGTACCATCTGCCAGTGCGGCAAACAGTCTGTTAATTAAAACGTTTCAAGGCGGTTAAAATGTTGTTTTATTTACCTCAAAAACAGCCACGGTGCCATCTGCCAGTGCGGCAACAGTCTGTTAATTAAAACGTTTCAAGGCGGTTAAAATGTTGTTTTATTTACCTCAAAAACAGCCACGGTACCATCTGCCAGTGCGGCAAACAGTCTGTTAATTAAAACGTTTCAAGGCGGTTAAAATGTTGTTTTATTTACCTCAAAAACAGCCACGGTACCATCTGCCAGTGCGGCAAACAGTCTGTTAATTAAAACGTTTCAAGGCGGTTAAAATGTTGTTTTATTTACCTCAAAAACAGCCACGGTACCATCTGCCAGTGCGGCAAACAGTCTGTTAATTAAAACGTTTCAAGGCGGTTAAAATGTTGTTTTATTTACCTCAAAAACAGCCACGGTGCCATCTGCCAGTGCGGCAAACAGTCTGTTAATTAAAACGTTTCAAGGCGGTTAAAATGTTGTTTTATTTACCTCAAAAACAGCCACGGTACCATCTGCCAGTGCGGCAAACAGTCTGTTAATTAAAACGTTTCAAGGCGGTTAAAATGTTGTTTTATTTACCTCAAAAACAGCCACGGTACCATCTGCCAGTGCGGCAAACAGTCTGTTAGATCGTTCCGCATCATCTTCCTTGTAAACCTGCATGGACAAGACTGCATCGTGGACTCTCTGCTGCCAGCACATCTCTCTGAAAGATTTCATGGTTAGACGCCGGTAAGATTCATGACATAGTAATATTCACACTGTAGGTATTCAGTTACTTGTTCTTACTTAAGCACATCTCACTGGAAGATTTCATGTTAGATATCAGTAAAATTGGGGTTGTCGTTTTTTTGTTTGTTTGGTTTGTATATCCTTTACAGGACATCGCTGTCAATATCAGCATCTTTCACCTGATTGTTGATCTCTTGGCAAGATCACGCTCAGTAGTTTGCCACTGCTTTCTGAGCGACCGGCTCACATACCCCGTAAGTTACCGAAGAGGAGAGAACCGCTACCGATTCTCGCGCACGTCACGTTACTCACGAGAGTATACGGGATTGCGGAGAAAGTCGTGTAAACCCTAGACCAGGGAGACCGGCAAGGATTGGGTTGGTCATCTATAAACTGTTCTTATGACGTCACCGTGTTCGTCTGTCCAGTGATGTCACGTGCTTAACCCTTGTGACATCCGTAACAACAATATTGACAGGTTACAAGACAATGTCAAGTTACTGTAATTTCTATCACGCGTTTAAGGTTTTCATTTGAAGCCTCCGCGTATATACCATTGCAGCTGTCTAGATGAACTGGAGGCGTGGTTCCGGGCTGGGACAGGGAATTTCTACAATCAGGGAATCACATTGGTAAAGAAGAGATGGAAGAAGTGCTCGCATGTCAAGTGACATCGTGGAGAAGGATTAAAGTTCACAAGGATCTCCAGGTACATGCATTGAGTACTTCATTGTTAAGTGCAAACATTTAGACCAACATTTGCATATGTACGGAGATGCCTAACTGAGTACTAGCTTTCGACATGTGTGCACAAGATATCGGCATACATGTGTACATATATGCAGATTTGCACTGGCTTTCTACATAAATGTGTACAGATATACAGGCGTGTACAGATATACAGGTGTGTACAAATATACAGGTGTGTACAAATATACAGGTGTGTACTAACTTTCGACATAAATGTGTGCAGATATACAGGTGTGTACAGATATGCAGGTGTGTACAGATATGCAGGTGTGTACAGATATACAGGTGTGTAGAGATATACAGGCGTGTACTAACTTTCAACATAAATGTGTAGAGATATACAGGCGTGTACAAGCTTTCGACATAAATGTGTACAGATATCCAGGTGTATACTAGCTTTCGACATAAATGTGTAGAGATATACAGGTGTGTACTAGCTTTCGACATAAACGTGTACAGATATACAGGTGTGTACAAGCTTTCGACATAAATGTGTAGAGATATACAGGCGTGTACTAACTTTCGACATAAATGTGTAGAGATATACAGGCGTGTACTAACTTTCGACATAAATGTGTAGAGATATACAGGCGTGTATAGCTGTCGGCAAAATCTGTACAGATATACACGTGTGTACAAATATATAAGTGTGTACATATATACAAGTGTGTACATATATACAAGTGTGTACTAGCTATCGGCATAAATGTGTACATATACAAACCTTGTATATTGGTTATATGCATAAATGTCCCATGCCAGAGTACCTATTAGAACCATCTCACTGTCGGCAACTGCCATGGACGTGATGCGACTGTCAAACTGCAAAACACAGATACACAGTGTACATTAGGCTCATCATTTCTAACTGTCATATCAGAAGATAATGCCCACCCAGTACGTGAAGACAGGATTCGGCAGACTGCGCTAAAGAAATCATTAATGATTCAGCGGACAAGAAGGCGTTTACCTGCAAAGCGTTGTGGAACGTAATGAGCACGGCAAGGCATGTAGAGCGCCCTGGTCATCCACTGCACCTGTATTCGTCTCTAATCGTCTTGACTTGTCTTGCCACTGGATCCAGATGGACTCAGGCGAGAGAAAGAAATCGACGAATTGCGCAACTCTTCCTCACTTTAATCCAATTCATCGCGCAAGTCATTCTTCATCCAATTTCATTCAAACACCATCAGAAGACACATGGTCACCAGCATGGCCGAATGGAAAAGAGCCCTCGTTCTTAAACATCCGATGTGCTGATGCCGATATAGTGGGTTCAACCCGTACACCGGTCAGTTTGACTGAAATGTTGACTTCTCGTCCATGACTTGGGGACGTAAGTAACAGGTATCTCTGAAGTCAGAGTAGGTTCACCTGATGGCAAGGGACACTGGTAATAGGGAAAACTAATCCACACGCAAACATCAGTCCATTGCACTAGAAGCAGTAGCACGTATATGGATAACGCTTGAGTTCAAAGCAAGCAAACGAAGACAGACACATGTTGGGATATTCATTGACAAAACCAATTATGGCAAACTAAAGAAAATATTATAACAGTAGACGGCACTACGTGCTTTCTGTTAGCGCCGAATGTTGGGCGGTGCTCACCAAAAAGATACTCCACATTGTGCCTACGTAGAGGAGTGCAACTGGGAGGGTAAATGCCTTACCCTAGTGCCAGTAAATGCAACCTAATAACTGTATTTCGTGACAGGGCAGACCAGGCCCTAATCATTATCATCATCATCATCATCATCATCATCATCATCATCATCATCATCCTCATCATCATCATCATCGCCATCAATAACAAAAATATAACAGTATTATCACCAGTATTTTTCTTCTTCACCACCACCACCACCACCACCACCAGCATCACCACCACCACCAAATCCCCTGCCTCCTCTATCACCACCACCACCACCACTGACACCACCACCACCGACACCACCACCATCACCACCAAATCCTTCTCTTTATAATCGTATTCCACTTTCTAATCGTCATTCTTTTACTCTTCGGAATCAACATCCTAATAATCAGTATTGACATCCCCATCCTTCACCTCCACCACCACCACTACTATCATCTGCTACCACCCCCCCCCCCCCTCTTCTTCCTCCTCCTCCTGCTCCTACCTCTCGCAATCATCATTATCATTATCACAATCCACATGAAACCTACCTTGATTCTGGTGTCAGTCATAATCCGCTCCTGGCAATCCACCACACAAATCTTGGCAAATGGTGGCTCCCCGTAGGCGACCCAGGCTTCCCCTGTAAGTGACAACATACCCATCATGTACTTTCTCATATTCAAACAAGCTAAGTAAAGAACACACGCACTGTTTGGTAAAACATGAGAAACATGGGTTATTTCCGTGGCGAAGGAGCTACATACGCGATTCGTAATCCCGTATACCCGGGTTCGAAACACAGCGGTGCTGTTTTTTTCGAAAAAGGTATAGGTGCCGGTCGTTCAGAAAGCAATGGCAAACTACTGAACGTAAAACTTGCCCAAGAATCACGAACAGCCAAAAAATGCAGGGGTTGACGACTACGTCCTGTGAAGGATATGCAACTAAATTTTTATAAGTAAAGAACACACCCACTGTTTGGTAAAACATGAGAAACACGGGTTATGGTTATATAGGCTGAGGTCACCAATTCACTTCCTCATCATCTTTTTGGTAGCAACAAGACAGACGGATCTACAGGAAATTATAGATACAGTGGTTGTAGAAAGTGAACAAATGGCCCTTAGTTTGAATATTAGAAAGACAGAAGTCATGGCGATATCAAAGGTGCAGATTGTGCCTAAATTTGCAATTAAAGTACAGGACGTTATTTTGGGACAAGTGCAGAAATTCAGATATCTAGGCACATGGATAACCTCAGATGGAAGATGCATCACTGAGATAAAGAACATAATTTTTTTTTTTTTTTTTAGCATATCCTTTACAGGACTTAGCTGTCAACACCAGCATCTTTCAGCTGTATGTTGATCTCTTGGCAAGATTACGCTCAGTAGTTTGCCATTGCTTTCTGAGCGGCCGGCTCAGTATCCCGCAAGTCACGAGCGGGGGTCGAACCGCCTCAGCTCTCGCTCCGCTACGAGACTCTGCGTGATAAACGGTATTACAGAGAGAAAGTGTTATAACCCCACAGCCAGAGAGACCGGCAAACAACAGAATAGGACAAGCAAAAACTGCATTCTATAAAATGAAGAACGTTTTGTGCAATAAGTCACTGTCCTTGAAAGTTATATAAAGAGTTCTTGCATGTTACATAGAACCAGTTTTAACACATGAAATAAATGGAACAATTTTAAATACAAACCATTTGGAATCCTTTGAGGTCACTGACCTAGCTTGAGAAAGGTAAGCGCATGTATTGATTGGCTCTCATACAAGTAGAGGAATCAAGTATGGATATGAGAGCATACTAAAATCCATACAAATTGAAAGCTATCGTGAGCCGATCTCCGTGGCGAAGGATTTACGGACGCTCTTCTTTATCCCACATACCCGCGTTTGAAACACAACTGCGTGCGATTTCGCAGCAGACCACGTTGCGCTGGTTATTTATGAAATGGCAGGCAAGCAATGGCAAACTACTGAACGTAAACTTGCCAAGGCATCAACAACAGCAAGAAATGCTGGTATTGACTGCAAACGTCCTGTAAAGGATATGCAACTAATTGACCGTGCCTCTTCTTCTTCTTTCACTCTTTATTACCCATTGGGATATAACCCCACGGCCAACTCACTCCAAGCTCTCCCATCTTTGGCTTTCTCATGCAGCTCTGGCCATGTCTTTCCCAGATTGTTCATTTCTGTTTGTACATCTCTTCTCCAGTTTTGTAGTTCTTCCTGTATTTCGTTTGCCCTGTGCGTTCCAGATTAAGACATTTCTAATTATACAATTCTCAGGTTTTCTCAATGTACGGTCTATACAGCGTCGTTTCTTCATCTCTTTGTTCACTGGTATTTGTCCAGTTCTCTCCATGAGCTCCACATTGATGATTATGTCATACTATTTTATTCCTACTATTTTGGCTCAGCAAGCACACGAAACTTAAAATCTTCATCTCTTGTGTTATTCCAGTGTTAACGCATGGATGTGAGAGTTGGAAATCAACGGTAGGTTTAGATTTTTAAAAAAATAGCTAATTTTGAGAACAAATGTCTTAGAAGAATTCTAAACCTCCACTGGACAGACTTCAGAACCAATACGCAAATATGACAAGAGACTAAGCAAGATATTGTATCCAATTTTATAAGAAAACGCCGTTGGAACTTTATCGGCCATGTACTCAGAATGGACGAGACGAGACTCCCCTACCAAGCCCTCATATGGTCACCGGTAGGGAAAAAAAACAAGGAAGACCAAGAGAGACCCTGGGTAGAACCATCATCAGAGAAGGCTCATTCAACGGCCAAATAAACATCCAAGACCTACAACAGGTAGCAGCGAACCGCCGGACATGGTGAGTCGTCACTTCTGCCCTATGCGCCACCTTGGGCTCAAGAGGAAAGACTAACTAACTGACTAACTAACTAACTAATTTTGCCCCGGCACCAATTAGTGAATTATTAGTTTATTTGTAATTGCTTTCATCGTTCTACATCTTTCGGATCCATACAACAGTACTGACTTATCGTTGGAATTGAAAATTCTAAGGTTTGTGATGTTTCATTTCTTTTGAATTCCACACATTTTCAAGTGCTATAAAAGCTCTGGTAGCTTCTGTATTCTTATTCTGATATCTTTATCTTTTCCACCCCTGTGTCTACATTGCTACCTAAGTAGGTGTATAATTCCGTCTCGTGAAGCGAACTTTCTCCTACAATTCATGTTTGTTTGGATTTTATGGTTAAGGTTTGTCTATGTGATATGTGATGAGGAAGCTAGCCCCAAGCCCAACCTTCCACCGTCGCCTCATACGACCTCAAGAGATACTACGATGGGGGTTTCATATAAAAACCTTAAAAGTGTGACAGAAATTACAATAACCACGCCATTGTCTTGTAACCTGCCAATATTATTGTTAAGGATGCCAAAAGTGTTGAGCACGTGACATCGAGGTGCAACCAGACACGATGACGGCATCAGGCCTGTTGAAAGATCGCCACCCCACTTTTGACATACACCAAAGAGGAGCAGCGTTCGTTTATTCGTTTTTTTTTTTTAATCAGCGAAGGGGTGAAACCTATAGAAATTCGTATACTGACGCGATGAGTAAAATGAGAACACAATGCGAGCAGCAGGACCAGGTGTTGTCTTACCTTGTTTGGTGATCACACAACTCTCGAAGCCGGTGTAGTTGTCCGCGTCGGTCTCCATGTTCATGTACTTATGGGAGAAAGATACATATTGTACATATATTATTTGTTACAAAATTATACTATATCTAAAAAGCACTGCATGTTAAATAATTATAATATATCTACAAAGCACACTATCATAAATACTTATAATATATTTAAAAAGCACTATATGTTGAATATTTATAATATATCTAAAGAAGCACTCTATGTTAAATAATTATACTATGTCTAAAATGAACTCTGTCTTAAATAATTATACCTAAAAAGCACTCTGTTTTAAATAATTATAATATATTTAAAAACACTCTATCTTAAATAATTATAATACTTCTAGAAAGCACTCAATGTTAAAGAATTATAATATATGTTAACAGCACTCTGGACTTCACGCTGGATTTCACAGCCAGTGAACGCAAGCAAGCAAGCATTAGAAAACAGTAAGCTGCAAGCTAAATGGTTCGGTCATATAACCTGGCTATCAACTAACGGTATACCACAACAAGCAATGATGTACAGACATAACCACAAACTCCACACGACATAGACTACCGTGCTTCCCCGAAAATAAGACCTACCCCTATAATGAGCCCTAGCACGATTTTCTGGATGCTTTTAATATAAGGCCTAGCCCTAAAATAAGGCCAAGTTAAGATCGTCAGCTAAAATGAGAGACTTGTTGCCGAATGGTCAGTCGGAGTAGAGACGCTACTGGTGCGCAATTGATAATGAACGGATGTGGTTCATAACTCTCACGTTTCACTCATGTGAAATAAAATTACCAATGCACTACAACTACAAGCAGGCTGCGTGGACAAGAAATGCTCATTTAAGGAAAGCTTTATTGTTGGACATGAGAGACTAGGGCCAATGGTTCTACAGGAAATAGAGTCGCAAGAAATTCAGGCCGGAATTCGGGATTTTGAGAGTTATGACGATGTTCCAGAAGAAGATGACATGACTGTATTTGAATAAATGTAGAACTGTGTACATTAATAAATGTAGATATTTGTATGTGGAAAAAAATATAAGACATCCCCCGAAAAATTGGCCTTGTGCAATTTTTAAAGCTAAAATTAATATAAGACCCGGTTTTATGTTCGTGGAAACACAGTACAAGAAGAAGAAGGAAAAAGAGGTAGTGAGTGTTAGCATGCGCATACACTTACATAGTTCTCTCTCTCAGCAAAAGCTGCTCTCTGCAGGTCCCTGAATCGATACTTCTCCTTGAGAGCATTCAGATAGCAGGTCTGCTTGGTGACAATGTCCTGCCGTCGGGGAAATGGCTTCAGGGTTTTGAAGGCTGTCTGCAAATACAAATATCAGATGTCAAATTACACGTGTGTTAGGTAGCGCTCACCAAACCCGAAACATCACATTGTGCTAAAGACTTCGGGCGGAGGGGAGCAACTGGGAGGGGACAAGCCTTATCCCGGTGCGAGAAAATTCAACCTAAAGACTAAATGTTATGGCAGGACAGACCAGATTTGAAGCCCTGGTTGGCAACTGGTCTAGGATCGAAGCTCCGACAGGCGGACAGTTAGAGCATTGCTTTGCTGATTCGGCAGTCTTTGCAGCTTGTCTTGTTCCGAACGTATTGATATTACCTTTCCTCTGGAGTAAATTAGGCAAGCCGAGAGAGTGACCATGCTGCATGGGCAACATATAGTCTCTACATTTCAGCCCAGGCTTTGTGTTATAGAGGGGTATAACTACATCCCTGGTACCCGCTATGGGTTATAGTTATTATGCCCTGTTTGAAACACCATGTAACAAACTGTGGTCTGTCAAGACGGCCAGCAGTATTTACTCGCTGCCATATTACGTTAGTGGCACATGTAGTCAGTATAAACAACTGAGATTTCAGATAGACTTATGCACACTGCTGGTGAGCTTGGGGGGTGTCAGCGACTTCAAGAGATAGTCCTGTAGCCTTAGCCTGGGACCTCTGTCGAACAGATCATGGCAGAAGGTCAGCAAATTAATTTACTGTCCCCTCTCCTCCTCATTTCCTCCTACCCCTTCTTTTCCCTATTCTTCCTCTTCTTCTTCCTTCCCCGCCTCCTCCTTCTTCTTCTTCTTCTGCCTCTTCTTCCTCCTCATCCTCTTCCACTTCCTCCTCTTCTTCCTTCTCTTTTCCTCCTCTTCTTCCTCTTCTTTTCCTCCTCTTCTGCCTCATCTGCCTCCTCTACCTCTACTTCCTCCTCATCCTCTTCTTTTTCTCCTCCCCCTCTTACTCCTTTTATTAGGTCTTCCCTCCTTGTCCTAGTTGTCCTGCTGCTACTGCTTCATCAACATCATCATCATCATCATCAACTTCTCCATTTACTCATCTTTCTACTTCTTCCCCCCCCCCCCCCCCTTCTCCTTCTTGTCCTTCCTCTTCTTCATCAATATCATCATCTCCTCCTCTTTTCTTTCTACTTCTTCTCTCTTCCCCCTTGTCCACCACTCCATCTCCTCCACCTACACAAATTTCTTCTCATTCACGCAATATATTTTAGCACATAACTGCCTTTAAACATGTCTCTTAGAAAATTAATGTGGCAGCTTCCCTTTATCCTCCACAACCACCGTAACCCTGCTCCGCGATCTCCCTTCGTTACATTTACTAAAGACAACACACTCACCCAGATCAGACCGTCCACATCGTAGGTGATCTTAGCACACGTCTTCAAGTGACGCATGACGCTGATCGTGTCACATTTCAAGATGATCTCTTTGCTGTGCAGGAACAGAATCGCCAGGGAGAACCGGAATAAGACTTTTGGACCCTCCAGAAGAAAACAGTCCCAGATCCGCAGGAGTGTCTATGGAATAATAAAAAGGCTTTGTCGTTTGATTTATGAATGATCCTGTTCATCACGCATACACAGATACTTCCAAAAGTGGCACAGTCTCCTCCTATTGAACATATATGAGAATTTCATCACAGTGCACTAATGCCAAAGCGGGGATCCAAATACAGGGGGGGGGGGAGAGGGGGCTTTAAATTAAATAATTAAACGTGTTATAGAAATTACAATAACCAAACCATTGTCTTGTAACCAGTCAATATTGTTGTTAAGGGTGTCAAGAGGGTTAAACACGTGACGTCACGATTCAGACGAATACGGTATCGTCATAAAGACAATTTAAAGATGACCGCACACTTTTGACAATCACCAACGAGGAGCAGCGTTCTGTTATCCGTTTTTTTAATCAGTGAACTGGTGAAACGTATAGAAATTCATCTGCGAATGAAGGTCCAGTATGGTAATTCATGCCTGTCAGTCCAGCAAGTAAATGAGCGGAGTAGGAAGTTTCAAAACGGCGCGACTTCTGTGACAGACTATTCACGACCGGGTCTGGCACACCGAGTAGTGACCCCAGAAAATATTTTCCTACATGAATCCAAGCACTTTATTGGCGCTGGAGGACTTGCATTGAACGCAGTGGTGACTACATCGAAAAATGATACATTTGTACATTATTTTTTTTCAGAATATATTCACCCCCCCCCCACCCCCCCCCCCCCCCCCCCCCCCAAAAAAAAAAAAAAATAAAATAAAATAAACATTTAACGGTTTCATATGAAGGTCCTTCATATGTGCACATTAAATTCATAAACGCTGGAAATATTAATTGTGTGCCCTGGGCATGTTACGTATATGGTAAGTGGCACCTTGCATAGTAGATTGGAACTAAAATTCACGCTCACAGTACCTGGTCTTGGATTGAGAGAACATGTGTTGCCCATGCAGCTTGATCCCTCTCTCAGCCTTGCCTTGTTTTCAAGGGTCCAAACAAGTTAAAGTTCCATTTTTAAATATTTCTACTCATTCGTACACTCCAGCCTGACTCTGACAAATGTCTCCACAGTAAACCATAATTCTTCTGTAAATGTCACAAGGTTTTACATCATTTGACTAAAAAAATAAAATAAATAACGCTTTGTTGTTCTTCCACGGTGCATGTCGGTAGTGGGCTGGCCATTTTGTAATCGATATGCGCATGCGCAAACTGTTCGTTCCCCGGGACCACTAAATTGGGTATTGCTTAAGAGCCAGTTTGTGTCCTGAAATACGATTTTCGTTTTTCCATAGTCTTTGATACTAAGGACTTTTCCCTCGTATTTTCTTAAACTGGACGTGAATGATTCTAAATTACCTGGCCTAATAATAAACTGAGTTTTTTTTTTTTTTGAACGCACTCGGTTTGAACTCAAGCGTAGTCCATACACGTGCTGCCTCGCCTATTGCACTGATCTAATTGTTGTATGTGGGTGCGCTTTCTCTGTTATCAATGTCCCTCGCTATGAGGTAAACCCACTCCGACTTCAGAGGTACGTGTAATTTACGTCCCGAAGTCACGGGCGAGAAATCAACATTTTAGTCCGACCGACCAGTGTAGGGGCTGTGCCCGCTTTCTCGGCATCAGCACGCCGGATGTTTAAGACCGAGCGCTCTTATCATTTCAGGCCATGTACACTTCATAAATGGAGTGTGGTCAGTTCGAGACGATTGTGAAACTGCGTCAAGTGGCGTAGAGTATCTAAGAGTAACATCATTAGCATTAGCTTAACGAGTTACAACACCCGGAGAAGAGAATTAGAAACAAGAATGAATAATAAGGAGAGGATATTGACCGGGCTGCATGGGACAGCAACAGATAGCACGCTGTGGATTGCCTTCGATGCAGACCAATGACACACAACAGAACAACAGAAGACTAGCTGAAAGCAGGCGGAACATCGCGGGGATATAATGGCACACTAGCCCAAATATTTCCCGTTTCCTCTTCTCTCACAAAGAAATCACGTCCTGATGCATCAGTAATGACGTTTTGACGTCGTTAACAGGAAACAGACGACCGGGCGTTGCGTAAATCCGTGATTCTCAAAGGTGTGCCGTTGTGGATCAGTGTGTCGCGATATCGCAGGTAGGAGTATTTCCCGCCGTTGTAAGGAATAGGTGTGTTGTAGAGGTATAGGATAGAGGTATGTTGTAGATTATGGGATAGAGGTATGTGGTAGAGGTATTGCATAGAGGTATGTGTTAGAGGTATGTGATAGAATACGGGATAGAGGTATGTAATAGTATATGGGATACAGATATGTGATAGAGGTATGTGGTAAAGGTATAGAATAGAAGTATGTGACAGAAGTATGTGGTAGTAGTATGGAAATAGAGGTATGTGATAGAATATGAGATATAGATATGTGATAGTGGTATGTGGCAGAGTATGGGATAGCGGTATGTCGTAGAAGTATGCTGTAGAGGTATGTGGTAGATGTGTATGATAGAGGTATGTGATAGAGATATGTGACTGTAGTATGTGATAGAGTATGGGATATAGGTATGGCATATACGTATGTGATAAAGTTATGTGACATTCATGATTATGTTCGTGATGATGGTGATAACGATTGTGATAACCATGATGAGTTTATACTTTGAAACAGAACGTGAATATGACCAATGCACTGAAAACAATTGAATATCATAAATTCATAGTTAATAAAACAAAGGGCAACAATTGCGACCACATTTATCTGCGTCTGGTTTGTGGATCGGCAAGTACGCCGGAGTCTAAAGGTTTGAGAATCACTGACATGAAGAATAATATTGAGAGAATCGGTATGGGATATGGCTGGAGTGTTTCCCAAATGTTTTCTTTGTGGGTTCACTGCCAGAGTAAATAAACACACGATCTGGGATGGGCCGGCTCATCTATGGGATGTACGGAACTGAGAAAGTATGCGTGCACTTAGCTACGGAATGTTGGGGAGGCAATGACAGACAAACATACAAACAGATAGACAGAACTAGATGTGTAAATTGGGCAAGTGGTTAGGCAGATATACAGACACACGTAGATTCTGAACAACGAAAAAGCATCAGTATGTTAGAAATGGCATTATGAAAACACACACACACAAGCACGCACACACACACACACAGGCACATACACACACATACACACACACATACACACAGGCACACACACACACACAAAAACACACACACACACACACACAGACAAGGGTAAGTTAATAAGTAAGTCACAAATGGCTGTAGAAAAATAACTAAATATGATAACAACTTGAAACCAGTTTATTTTTATACATACATTGTCCTTTATTATTTCTCAACATAATTTCCACCAACATTGATGCACTTATCCCATCGTTGTATCAGTCCTCCCAAACCGGCTGCATAGAACTGCGTGCTCTGTTTTCTAAACCACGTTTTCACTTCACATTCAACTTCAGCGTCACCCGCGAAAATGTCTCCCGCCAAGGTGGGTTTTCAGTGGGCTTAGCCCCTATAGCCCTTAGCGGTTAACCGTAAAGCGGTGCATCCATCCATCCATCATGTGCCATGCAGGTAAGCGTGGGCGGTCATGTTTTGCCATCTCACTCGATCACCAGAGTCGTGGATCAGCTCCGTGTTTCTGTCTCGACCATGCCACGTGGCCAAGCCATCCAGGTATTTACTTCTCGGTCTTCCCCTTGGTCTCTTCCCTTATCTTACCAGTCGTCACCAAGTTCTCTAATCCATTTCTTCTCATAACATGCCCAAAAATTGTGACTGTCTACGTCTAATGTCTCTAATCAGTTTACGATCTTCATTTGTTTCTTGAAGGACTTGTTCATTGGTCTTTCTGGCTGTCCATGGTATTCTTTGCATTTTCCTCAGAAACCACATTTCTACAGCCATCAGATGTTTGTTTCAGCTTCACTGCTCATTGTCCAAGCTTCACATCCATATAAAAGTACAGGTTCTATGTAGCACCTCAACAGTCTTTTTCTCGTTTCAATTGACATCTTTTTATTGGTCAGTATGTTTTTCATCTTGCTAAAGGCTACTTTTGCTATGGCGATTCTTGATCTAATCTCTTCAAGGCATCTCCCATCAGATGTTATTACTGTTCCGAGATAATTATACCTATTCACTTGTTGAAGAATATTCCCATTTACTTGTATATTGCATTGTGGTATTTCGTTCTTCCTAGTGACGACCATAATCTGTGTCTTTTTACAACTTAATTCTAACCCTAGTTGTTTCACTAGTGTGTAACAACTGCATCTACTAAATGTTGCAGGTCCTGTTCATGTCTGCAATCAAGACTGTATCATCTGCATATCTAATGTTTTTTTTACAGTTCTTCAGAGCAGACTCCATGTCATTATACAATTCCTCTATACTTTCTTCACTGCATTCATTGGCATATACTTGAATGACATTTATTTTAAAAAGTCTTCCGTTTAATTTTACTAATAGAACTCTGTCTGACACAGCCCGATATTTTTTGACAGAATTTGATGTTTGCTTATATAATGGTTACACCTCTTTGCTGTTCTTCTCCCCCAGAGTAAATAATCTTACAATCCTCTCCTGTCCTTATCCCTGCCCCTTTCCATCTTCGTTTCCGATATTCCTAATATGTTAATCTTCGCTCTCTCCATTTCTTGTTTGATGATTTCTAATTTTCCATCTGCATTCATTGTTCTAACATTCCAAGTTCCTACTTTCAATGATATTAATCTTTTGCAACTGGTAGCCTGTTGACGGTCTGGAGTCACCTGGTGCACACATGGTGGATGGATGGTTGGATTGATAGATGGACGGATGGATGGATACTCGTAGATAGATAGATAAATAAATGGATGTATCGACAGACAGACAGACAGACAGACAGACAGACAGACAGACAGACAGACAGACAGACAGACAGACAGACAGACAGACAGACAGACAGACAGACAGACAGACATAAGAAACAGAGAGCCATTCACAAACTGCTAACCAAATCACGTTTTAAGTGTAAAATGTCTTCGCAATAAAACAGTTTAGAAACTAAAGCGTGCATGGCTGGGTAGAAACAAGTCACGAGGGCGAGTCAATAAGTAAGTCACACAGTTCTGTGGGATGCCAGGTAAATGAAAACAAAGCACGCAGTTCTATGCCGCTGGTTTGGGTGGACTGATCAAATGATGGGATAAATGCAGCAATGTTGGTGGAAATTATGTTGAGAAATAAAGGGACAATGTATATGTAAAAATAAACTAGTGTCAAGTTTTTATCATAGTTAGTTATTTTTCTACAGCCATTTGTGACTTACTTATTAACTTACCCTCGTATACACACACACACACACACACACACACACACACACACACACACACACACACACACATATATATATATATATATATATATGTGTGTGTGTGTGTGTGTGTCAGGGTGTTGGGAATGTGGGTACAGGACATAGAGAGGACAAGGGACAGAATAGAGTCAGGACTACATAGATAACGACATACATGACATAGGTAAGGACATCTATAGTATAGTCGATAGATTTGAGACAGGACATAAGTCAGGACACAGGGCGGTCATAAGACGGGACATCTACAGGACTGTAGATAGAGTGGAGACAGGATCTAGGTGGGGACACAGACGTGTCATAAACAGGACACTGACAGGGCAGGACCGAGTGATAGGAGGGGACATAATTTCACGGGACACTGCCCTGAACGGACTAGACGGCAGTACACTGAATAACCTAGTCTAACACGGACGGACTGCAGTACTACGTGGCTGCTAGGACCGCACGGGGGTCACGAGCGGCACGGGGTCCAGGACCACGAGTCCAGCCGACCAGCTTGAGAACGCCAGACGGGACTCGGACAGTTTCAGGGGAAGGACGTTGTGTTGTCTAGAACGAGTGAATAGCTTTTGCGAGAGTGCTAGTTTGTAGATAACGAGTGTAGGACTTGTGTATTTGATCGTGTGCTATAAGCGTTTGCAAGGCGGCATGTGTATATATACGTCATGAATTCACCGCCTGTGTGCACATTGTAATATTATCAGGTTCGCCTGAATAAAGTGTGATAATAACCTTACGCACGACTGATATTTTCTTGAGTGCGTAAGAAGCAGTTAGAATGCCTGTGTGCGTGTGAGACGCTGACAATATATATATATATATATATATATATATATATATATATATATATATATATATATATATATATATATATATATAAGTAGACAGACAGACAGACAGACAGACAGACAGACAGACAGACAGACAGACAGACAGTGGATGGATGGATGGACGGATGGATGGATACTCATAGATAGATAGATAAATACAAGGATGTATGACCAGACAGACAGACAAACAAACAGACAGACAGACAGACAGACAGACACATAGTAAGAAACAGAGAGACATATTCACAAACTGCAAACCAAATCACGTTTTAAGAGTAAAATGTCTTCGCAATAAAACAGTTTAGAAACTAACACGTGCAATCAAGAAACGTGGCCACGTTACTTGTAAATGAATATAAAGTAAACATACGTCATTTGGCGCGACACTATCTGGTGATCTTCCGCGGCGTTTTAAAACAAATTGTTTTATTGTTTTCGCAAGGTCACACAGAGTTTATCTTCTTTATGCCATGTCTGTGTTGACCTGTTGCGCTCTGGAATACTCCGTATGGACACAGTGGCTTTCTTGTTTGGAGAGGGGGGGGGGGGGGAAGGTTTCCAAGCACTCTGTCTGTCTGTCTGTCTGTCTTTCTTTCTTTCTTTCTTTTGTTTATTTTATTTTCTACTCTTTCCTCCTTCTCCTCTTCCTCTTCTGCTGCTGCCGCCACTTCTTCTGCTCCTCGTTCTTCTTCTTCTTCGTCATCTTCTGCGGCTGCTTCTGCTGCGTCTACTGTTTCTTTCTCTTGGTCTTCTTTTTCTTCTTTCATTTCCACATCTTCATCTTCTCGTCGTTGTCATTGTCGTAGTTATTGTTGTCCCTGTCGTACTCCTTCTATTCATCATTCTTTACATCCTCCTTATTCTTTCCTCGTCTTCCCCTGCCTTCTCTTTGCACCCTTCTTCCCTCTTCTGTCGCCTTCTTCTCCTCCTCCCTTTTCTTTCTCCTTCTGCCGCTTTTTTCCTTTCCTCTTCCCCCTTCTCATCCCTTCCTCTTTCTTCTTACTGCTCCTATTCCTTGTTCTCCTCCTTTCACAGACCCCAAACCTCTTCCTCAACATTCTCTCATACCCGCATCCCCCATCCATCACCCAGTTTTACATCCACATTACCCATCCATCACCCAGTTTTACATCCACATCACCCATCCATCACCCAGTTTACACCCACATCACCCATCCATCACCCAGTTTACCCGAAATCCCTCTCATCTCACAGACTAAAAGTACATCTACCCTAGGACTTCCATTACCCGTCACTAACCCGAGCCTTTTACCCTACAAAAAATTAACAACTCAAACCGTCAATTCTAGACGGCCAACTGTTTACCCTTTCAAGTTAAATTATTTCAATGAAGCATCTTTCGGGTTGCCGGATTTAGAAAATAACCACGCCTTGTTTATCTTGTGGAATTTTGTCGTTTAGTTTCAGTTTAAATAGATAAAAAAATTCTCACAGAATGTTTTTTTTTTTTTTCAAAATCCCCACCTCAAAGGAGGTCGTAAG
Organism: Cepaea nemoralis; assembly: GCA_014155875.1. Classification (NCBI taxonomy): domain Eukaryota; kingdom Metazoa; phylum Mollusca; class Gastropoda; order Stylommatophora; family Helicidae; genus Cepaea; species Cepaea nemoralis. The sequence continues at coordinate 255,272 of JACEFZ010025600.1, read as the reverse complement.
ATACATTCTGCACTGACTGCGCGCGATAAATTCTGACATGAGTTGGGGGGAAATATCTGGATGGATACATTTATTTACGTGTCTCATGCAGTTGTTACTTTAACTGTATCTGTGATAGATGAACGTGCATGCAATGGCCACGTGCATGTATAGACATGCGTCACATGCCACAGCGCTGATAAATATAGGTGGTTTATTTCGTAACGGTAGTGCTTTGCCTTAAGAGCATGGATACTGAAAGTAGTAGTGCACATAAGCTACCGAAAGTCACCGCATTGTTATTTTCTGTTTTATTAAACACTAAACATTCTATGAAATGGATTAAGTGTAGTTGTGTTTATTCTTTAGTTGATATCTGATGTGGTGGTAGCATTTTTGAGCACTTGCTTACTGTAGTGGGTGTTTACAATTCAATCCTTCCTGAAATATCTTAGTAAATTAGTTAGTCAACAGATCGTCCTCATTGCATCATCATTATCATGTGCACTGCCGGAATCGTTTATGCTTCGCCACAGACCTCGGTCTTTGGTGTTCTGGATCAACTATGCTGATGATATTCCTCTATGCCACCTTCTCTAAAAATCCAGCATCATTCTCTTGGTCTGCTTGCACCTCTTTTCTCAGTAATCTTTCCAGTTGTCACGATGTTTTCCAATGACTCTCTTCTTATCGCATGACCAAATAAAGTTGTTTATCTTGTGCCATATTTATTGAAAGACAGAAGTACAAATTATTTGGTCATTTCGTTAGAATGCAACACCAACAACTACCATCACTGGCCTTACATCAAAAAAGATTTGCTACGAGAGCAAGAGGACACCCAAGAAGAAAACGGATTGGCGACATCAAAGATATTGTACATCACATGGAATGACACTATTCATAGCCACCCATTATTCCTCCCGACGTTTGACGGCAACCGCGACTGATGATGATGATGATGATGATGATGATGGTGATGATGATGAAGATGATGATTACTGTGATGATGATGAAGATGATGTTGGCGGTGATGATGATGAAGATGATGATGATGATGAAGATGATAATGATGAAGTTGAAGAATCGGAAGAAGAAGAAGATGATGATGATGATGATGAGTCAACTCTCGGACATCGTACACTAGGAGCCGTGGTGGCGCAGTGACCAGCAAGCAATCCTGACGGCTGACAGTCATTGTTCAAACCCCTGGATATAAACGTATATCCCATGTGTTTCCATGTCGATATAGACTAAACTATGTACCACAAAATATGGGAAGTACAGGCGACCGGCGTGGTATTTATAACTTCAATACATACAAATATGGGGTTGGCACCATATTTCCAATAATTTACATGTGTACAAAGGGGTACATGCGATAGAGAAATGTGATAGAAAAATGTGGTAGAAAAATATGGTAGAGAAATGTGATATAGAAATGTGATAGAGACATGTGATAGAGAAATGTGATAGAGAAATGTGGTAGAGAAATGTGATACATAAATATGGTAGATAAATGTCTTACAAAAATGTGGTAGAGAAATGTGAAAGAGAAATGTGATAGGGAAATATGGTAGAGAAATATGATAGAGAAATGTGATAGAGAAATGTGATAGAGGAATCTAATAGAGACACGTCATAGAGAAATGTGATAGAGAAATATGATAGAGAAATGTTATTTAGAAATGCGTAGAGAAATGTGATAGAGACATGTTGTATAGAAATATGATATACAAATGTGACAGAGAAATGTGATAGACAAATGTGATAGAGAAATGTGGTAGAGAAATGTGATAGAGAAATGTTGTAGAGAAATACGATATACAAATGTGACAGAGAAATATGATAGAGAAATGTGGTAGAGAAATGTGATATGGAAATGTGATAGAGAAATGTGATTGAGAAATGTGATACATCGAAATGTGACAGAGAAGTGTGATAGAGAAATGTGATAGAGAAATATGATAGAGAAATATTATATAGAAATGTGTCAGAGAAATATGAGAGAAATATGTGGCAGAGAAAAGTGACAGAGAAATATGATAGAAAAATATGACAGAGATGTGGTAGAGAAAAGTGATAGAGAAATATGATAGTGAAGTGTGATAGATAAATATGATATAAATATGTGGTAGAGAAAATTGATAGAGAAATGTGATAAGGAAATATGAAAGACAAATGTGGTAGAGAAAAGTGACAGAGAAATAAGTTTGAAATTATGTGATAGAGAAATGTGGTAGAGAAATCTAATAGAGAAATGTGATAGAGAAATGTTATAGAGAAATGTTACATAGAAATGTGACAGAGAAATGTTATATAGAAATGTGGTAGAGAAATGTGATAGAGAAATGTGATAGAGAAATGTTATATATAAATGTGATAGAGAAATGTTATATATAAATGTGATAGAGAAATGTGATAGAGAAATGTGATAGAGAAATATGATAGAGAAATATGATATAGAAATGTGATAGAGAAATGTAATAGAGAATTTTTTTTTTGTCCCTCGTTTCCATCCTGTTTCAGGATATTGCGGTCAACACCAGCATCTTTCAGCTGTATGTTGATTCCTAGGCTAGATTACGCTCATCAGCACGCCACGACTTTCTGAGCGACCGGCTCCATATTCTCATAAGTCACTTTTGCGATTCGAACCACTGCCATTTCTCGTCGCGTCACGTGACGAGAGTATTCGGGGTTAGCGGAGAAAGCTGCTAACCCCTCGGCCATGGAGCCGGCGTAATAGAGAAATATAATAGAGAAATGTGATACATCGAAATGTGATAGAGAAATATGATATAAATATGTGGTAGAGAAAAGTGACAGAGAAATGTTATAGAGAAATGAGTTAGAGGTATGTGACAGAGAAATGTGATGGAAAAATATGATAGAGAAATATGATAAAAATTATGATAGAGAAATATGTGGTAGAGAAATGTGATAGGGAAATGTGATAGAGAAATACGATAGAGAAATGTGATAGAGGCATATAAATATGTGATAGAGAAAAGTGATAGAGAAGTGTAATAGAGAAATAAGTTAGAGGTATGTGATAGAGAAATGTGATGGAGAAATATGATGGAGAAATGTGATTGAGAAATATGAAAGAGAAATGTGATTGAGTAATATGACAGAGAAATATGATAGAGAAATATGTTAGCGGTATGCGACAGAGGTTTGTGATAGAGGTATTAACAGATGTATGTAAAGCGCTCTAGCCAGCACTTATACATACATATTCAGAGTTCATGAATTAAAATCCCCAACGAAGCGATGACATTTTTCACTAACCGGATCCACCAGGTAGATGCACGTGCAATGGTTACCAGAAAATCTCTGGGAAGTAAATGCGGCCACCCACACAACTCATCTAGTGCCGGTTGCTCTAACATATGGGGTTAACACAATACACCCAGGGCGGCGTGTTAGCGCTTTTGATAGCCGGCTCCGTGGCTATATATTCCGATCTCAATCAAGGTGAGTGTGTTTAAAATGTGATGTGCGCTCCCAGGTTGTTAATAGGTACCACGAATTTTCTGGAGAGTGAATGCGGGCGGAGTGATATCGACTACAATCTAACCACGAGTCGATTGGTTCAACATATAGAGCCAGCACCTTATATTCAATACGCCCGTAGCGAATGACGAGAGATATGATCAAACCATGCTCCGAACGCGCTAATTCTATTTTTAGCATAACTTATAACTGTTACATCAACCAGCTAATCTTATTATTTAGTCCAACGTAAATTTAGCATTGTAACTGCTCATCGTCTTATTCTTGGTATTTATGTGGTGGTTTCCCCTTGCTTCCACATCCAGGTAAGAGCATTACGGGCTATGGGTATTTTACCCTAGGTAGCTTTAAAATTTCTTGGAAGTCTGACAGTGCGGTAGTCAATTAAGACGTCATAAACAAACACACAAGAGCAACCTAGGCTGCGAAAATAAGGATACCAAATATTATCGTTAGTAAGTCGTCGGTGCAACGAAGACTATCAGGTGCACGCACATGAAAAACCGATCGTGAAAGATATACTGGCACATTTTCCGCGGCCAGAATTTCAATCTGAAGCGAGGAGAGGATACGGAAACTTATGGTAGTTCCATATGCAATGAGGATAATCTGTTGACTTTCAGAGAAAGCTATTTGAATGTCTTAGGGAGGTCTCATTAACGGCAAGATACTGTAAATATACCGGAATTCTTGTGTAGATATTGTTAGGACAACAGCGAACGCAGATTCTTGAGTAGATATTGTTAGAACAACAGCGAATGGAAATTATTAGTAAGATATTATTAGAACAGCGAACATAAATTCATACGTAGATATTGTTAGAACAACAGGGAACGAAAATTCTTTTGTAGATATTGTTAGAACAACAGCGAACGAGAATGCTTGTGTAGATCCGTTAGGACAACAGCGAACGGGGATTCTTGAGTAGATATTGTTAATATATCAACAGCGAATGGAAATTATTATTTAGATATTATTAGAACAGCGAACATAAATTCTTGTGTAGATATTGTTAGAATAACAGCGAACGGAAATTCGTGTGTAGACATTAGTAGAACAACAGCGAACGGGGATTGTTGTGTGGACACTGTTAGGACACCAGCGAGCGAGAATTATTATGTGAACATTACGAGAACAAAGCGAGCCAGAACTCTTGTGTAGAAATTATAATAACAACGCACTGGAATTCTTGTGTAGACATTGCAAGAACAACAGCGACCGAGAATTCTTAGAATTGTTACAACAGCGGTTAATTATAATTTTTGTGTAAACATTGCTAGAAAAGCGAACGGAAATTCTTGTGTAGACATTTACAGAACAACAGTGAACGGGAATTCATGTGTAGCCGTCGTTAGAACAACAGCTAATGATAATTCTTGTGTAGACATTTACAGAACAACAGTGAAAGGCAATTCATGTGTAGCCGTCGTTAGAACAACAGCTAATGATAATTCTTGTGTAGACATTTATAGAACAAAAGCGAACGGGTATGCTTGTTTAGATTTTAGGAAAACAATAGCAAATGAGCTGTAGAAAAAGACTAGAAGATCAGTAGAACATTACAACAGTGAAACATTTGCTACTTTTTAACATACAATAAATGAAGTAAATTATAACCATACTAGCAAGCATTCTATGGAGTAAAGGTTAATGGAATTTTCCTGAAAATGAGATTAACGTTTCTTGTGTTCTGCCACTGTTACGTCATCCATGCTGTTGTTCAACAAGGATAGGAAAAAGCAATGACCCAAAGTTATTTCACAAACAACAAGAAGAAACGTCAAGAAATGTAAATATGTCGCAGAGACGTAATGCTGTTTATAAAACCAGGGTCTCAAATTCCAGGAACAAACGTCATCAAAGTTATAAGATACATTCTATAGCGCGAGAAAAGATTAACAGTTACCCCAAAACAAATAACGAAGAAGGCCTAGACAAGATTAACAAACACAGATTCAAAGTCAGTGGTGAAACTGGCGGTATAGATCCGACGAGAAAGAAAAGAAATATTAGCGAGGCAAAGAAAATTGAGTATGTGTCCAAGGAGGAAGACACTGGGATATATTCGACCCCAGCGCTACCCGTAGTTGACCTTTCTGACACGGTCCAGCAGCTTGTCTTGGAGATGAAGAAGCTGCACAAACAGCAGGAGATCGACAGGTAATGATGTTATTGTTATCTGTTATTGTTGCTGTTGGGATTAACTGATTAAGTGCGATGGGATGATTAATCACTTTAGTGACTTCTTATATCTGCCATGGGCTTATATATATCTGAAATGTTGCATTTAGTTATAATAAAACATATCAGCCACCATATTAACACATTTTAAGTCATAACTATGACACACGTGTATTTCCCATTTTCCGCCATCCATTTTTGTTTAGTTCAAACCTACGTGTTTTGTTTGGCACTGAATGTAATAAAGAATATCAGGAAATAAGGTAGCTAGGTATAGAAGTCACAGCGATATATTGAGATGTCGTGTAACAATAATATTTTGACTACTCACAGAGCATGCCGATAAGAGCGAAGACAGGCATGCTTTATGCAAAGTGGCATGTTTCAATTCAAAAATGAAAGATAGGGAGAAATTGTTGGATCTCTCCCCCAGTGCATGCTGATGTGTTGAGAAACGAGCAGGCGGACAGATTGGCTGGGTCTGCATCGCTGGGCGGTGTATTGGTGTATGATAAGACAGACTTGGTCGGGGCACTAGTGTATAATGTAGAAGAACAGATACACCATCATTGCCTGGAGAGAATGGTGTGACAGGTAGTGACCAAAGGTTCTGGCCGATACTCAGCACTCCGAGGAAAGGCTAGACACACACTTAATCAGATTTCAACTGGTACCATTAGTATTAGGGCACTTCGCTGGTTGTTGAAAATGAGGACTGAGCACGTATGGAAATGTCCCGAGTGTTCTGATGTCGTTCTTGCCTCAACTCGACACATATCTGAACTGATCACGTACGCGGGAATTACCTTCCGCCAAAACCCCAGGACCTGTTTTGGGAGGTATATAAATATTGCATGTCCTTTGCATGCTGCGATAAACCCAAGGTTTATTTTCACAATTTCACGTTCGGTAGTTTGCCATAGCTTTCTGAACGAGAAGTCAAGGTTGAAGTCCAATTGATAGGTGTAGGAGTTGAACATCTTACCAACGCCATCAGCGCACCGGAAGTTGAAGAGATAGAGCACTCTTATCATTTCCGCCACGTCGACTGCTTTTGGGAAGTCTATTTTCACCTCATCTCATCTCATCTCATCCCATCCCATCTCAACTGAACTCATCTCATCCCATCCCATCCCATCTCAACGTATTCCCCTTGTTCTTGTCAGCACGCGCAGGAATCACTATGATACCTCGGCCCCCAAAGTATAGTATAGTATAGTATAGTATAGTATAGTATAGTATAGTATAGTATAGTATAGTATAGTATAGTATAGTATAGCAAAAAAATCACCTTGAAATCACTCTTTTGTATTCGTGTAGAAGGATTTTAATCTGCATTTGTCTTTTTGTGTGAGTGTGTTCGCTTGTGTGTGTGTGTGTGTGTGTGTGTGTGTGTGTGTGTGAGAGAGAGAGAGAGAGAGAGAGAGAGAGAGAGAGAGAGAGAGAGAGAGAGAGAGAGAGAGAGAGAGAGAGAGAAAGAAAGAAAGTGTGTGTAAATAATTCAACTAATAAGCATCGCAGAAATAATTCAAAGAAAAGCGTTCAGAATAATCACATGCCTAAATTGTATACTTCTTCTGTAGGCAAACTCTCGCGAATCTACGACAGCAGTTTCGTTCAAAACTAAGCACTGCAAGAAACGCCCATAAACAAATCGAAAGAACAAGCAAGCAGCTTGAACAAATTTGGCTGGTTCTAAACAATTTTGACGCGGAGAACAAAATAACAAGAAATGAAATCTTCACGATAAAAAATAATCAACAAGGTTTTCTCGAAACATTGCACGCAGTGTCACGAAGCAATAACAATCTTGTAAACAAAGTAAGCCGAATTTCTGACATATGCAAGCGAGGGTTGTTTTCATTGGAGCAAGGCAACGACCTCGATGAAAGGAAAGTTATAAATAGTTCGATTAAAGTAATGGGTGCAGATTCAGGGGAAATCCAACACGACATCAGAAAGCTGAAAGAAAATATGGAAGCTGCGAATTTAGAGATTAAACTTCAAGCAAACGTAACGGCTTTTTTAGAAGATAAGATAAAAAGGGCACTTGTAGTTGTTCACAATATTGAAAGAACTGTTTCTCAAATGCAAGATGGCATTGCTTTTGGACACAGTGTGAGAGGAACTAAAGTGTTTGCTTCTTCAAAAAGTCATGAGAAAAAGGTGTCTTCAAATAACCACCAGAAAATGGTGTCTTCAAAACACAACCAGAACATGATGTCTTTAAAAAACCAACAGAACATGGTGTCTTCAAAGGAGAAAGCGTTCAATGACCAGCCTGAAAGAAAACCAAACGGTGAAGTACAAAGAAGGAATGGAGGAAAACGTATAAAATCTAGACATTTATCAAGTCTGGCTTTACTTATACAAGGGAGTGAAAGGAATGCCGAAGACGCAAGTAAAAAGAACCACGAAGAGATGTTGCTGCAAGACAACAATGTAGGAGACAAAACGGTGCAAGCGCAGGGTGTTTTAGGAACACAGTTCGATGTATACGGAAATAATAAAATCAATATTGAAAAAGATAATAAGGAAACATCTCTGTCAAATACGGTAACTGGGTCTTTAGAGGAACCTGAGTTGATCTTATTTCAGGAAGCTGGTCCAATTTTACCTTCCTCTTGTTGCCCTCATCTCAACGAACAGCTGCAGTTAAGTACGGCTGTTGAAGACCTTCAGTCAGTTAGCCATACTTTTTCAGGTAGATCTACATCTATTGATTCAAGGTGGCATAGTTTCCTTAGCACCAGCAAGGACGGTCATGTTTCTAGCGCACTTGTGGCATCATTACAGACACCGATTTCAGACGTGGTATCAATGTCAAGTTTACATGAACCAGAACAATCACAATTACGTCACACAACAACGATATCAGAACAAATCCTATTATCAGATTCAGTCGCAGCGTTTCAAAGTTCAGTGTCGAAAAACAAAGAACAAATACCACAATCTATATCTCCAGAACCGTTAGTTATTTCATCAACTGTAATATTATCACCATCATTGTCTCAGACAGCATTGATACTCGAGCCGTTAAACATGGATGTGTCTGGATCCGAAATAAAAGACGACCACAGTCTAAACGGAGATGACATCAACTCATCAAGCTACTGGTTAGAATCATCCAGCAAAGAAAGTGGTATGGGTTTAACTTCATTAGTTGATCCAGCAAAAGACGGTACATTGGCAATTAGCGGACCACCACAGATGACCAAGACTCAAGATGGCAGGGGTCATTAGAAGTGACCAGTCCGCGCATTTCTCCAAGTGCAACTCATTCACATAGTCTGGAACCAGTGTTTGGAACAGATTCCTTCTATGACCAGTATGCCCCATCTGCCACAGGGGCATCAATGATGTCGTCAGTTAGCGACCTGAAATCACTAGGTGACTTCCCCTGGTCACCACTAGAGTCAAACAACAAGCAAGAACTTGTTGCCCAAACTACACTAGGCTGGACTGACGCAACATCGTCGCCCTGTATTACATGCTACACTTCACATCTATCGACAACCGACAGTAGAATCAGCAGTTTGTCAAGTTCACATTCAATCCAGTCCGAATCTTCTCTTTATTTTGACCAAATAGATGCCAGTTATTTCTCACTTGTGGAGCCTAAATCCTATGTCATTACACCAGTACCCGGTTTAGGAGACATCCAGCAGCCTTCACTGCACGAAGCATTGTCCATCGGTGGAGAAGAAACTACGCATGTGATTAATAGTCTAGAAAGTCTGCACACAACACCGTCAATAGACTTCCCAAACAACCACTTAATATACCCGAGTTCGAGTACACCCGTAGTACCTGAGATACACCACGTTACACAAGATTCAGGATTATCAGAAACCAAGCAATTTTCACTACAATATACAAAGTCCAGAGAAGAAATTGCTCATATAATGAGCAATCTAGCCAGTCCACACTCAACAGAGTCTGTAAACCTTCCAAATTATCAGGAAATAGATCCCAGTTCGACGACACCAGTCGTGCATGTGTTGTACACCGGCATACCTGTAATACAGTGGTCAGATATTGAGCAGAGTCCGTTTGAAGGGAAGCTGCGGGATGTAATACAAGAAAGAGCGGGCAATAATGAGGATGCAATTAAATTCTCAACAATTTCGCATGCAGTAAACTCTGAAGACTCCACCACATTTGATCAACCATTTTCAAATCTACGTATTTCTAAGACAAGCGAAGTTAACATTACTACACCTGTAACAGATTGGTCAGCCGTTAAATCATCTTCGCTCCCTGGGAACTGGCAAGATGTAGTACAAGAAAGTGAGGGCAATGGTGAGGATGCAATTACCTTGTCGTCAATTTCGCATACCGTAATCTCTGAAGACTCTATCAGTCTTGATCAAACATTCTCAACTCTGCGGACATCCAAGACAAGTGAAGTTAGCACTACTACTCCTGCAATAGATGGGTCAGATGTTGAACCATCCTCGTTCCCTGGGAACTGGCAGCATATAAAGCTAATTCAAACGAAGGAAGGTGAGGATGCAGTTACCAGAACACAGTTTACAGACACAGCTACGCCTGAAGACCCTATCAATCTTGACCAAACAAACTCCAGTCCACGTACATCAGAGACAATTAAAGTTGAGGGTACTACACGTCCAGCAGATTGGTCAGTCGTTGAATCATCGTCTCTCACAGGGCAGCTGCTAACTGTAATATTAATTGGCAAGAAAGAAAATGAAAATGTCAGATCAACATTTCCATATTTAGAATTCTCCGAAGACAGAACTAATCGGGATAAAATATACCCCAGTCCCCGTACACTCGATACAAAAGAACCAGCCAAAACAACGCCATTGATATACTGGTCAGACATTGAACGATCTTCGCTTATAGAAAAACTGCACGATGAAATTACAATAGGAGCAGAAGAAATTGTAGATATAATCAACAGCCCAACAGTGTCACATTTAGCACAACCACAATATTTCACCAATCCTGTCTACCAGGACTCATCTACTTCAGAGACAACTGCTGTTGTCGCGGCCTCACTTGTAGTAGAAGGATCAGATATTGGGCTCCCCTTTCCAGTTGAGAATCCACCTGATTTACTATCTACACGAGTGGATGTGGGTCAACAGAGAAGTCTGTCAACACAATCTGACGACCACGTTCATCTTGAGGATATGAACTCCAACCGAGCCACATCTACGGGATCCCAGAACCCCACTATTCCGTCTGTATCAGACACTAGCCCATCTTCGTCTATAGAAAGTGCGCCAGAAGCTACACCAACACAAGAGAAATCAGACACACATATGTCCAGCAGTCAGTCAGATATCTGGGATATGCAGTTGAACCTCGGTAGCTACAGTGACGGAATTAAGACCAGTTCAGCCACAGGTGCAGAACCTGAGATAAACACTATCACACCTGTAATGGACTGGTCAGGTAGTGTAGCATCTTTTCCTTTCGGGCATCTCAGGAATGATGCGTCTACCAGAAGTGAAGAAGGTGAAACGAAAGCAAACAGTCTGTTAGTGTCACATGTTGCACTGTTTGAATCCTTCGCCAACAGTGACCATATTAGTTCCAACTCAGCCACATTTGCGACAACAGAAATGTCCAGAGTGACACCTGTTATAACCTGGCCAGATATGGAGGCATCTTCGGCCAAAGTAAACCTCCCAGACTTAATTTCAGCTACAGTGGAAGAAGTCACCATTTCAGTCACACACAGCAGATATATTAATGACGTGAACGGCAGTCATGAAACTCCAGGCACACCTGACATTGATATCTCCCAGGGACTAGATAATCTATCTTCGTTGCAAGCCTTAGGAAACATATCTATTACGTCTCGGAAAGAAATTAATGTGTTTAACGTGAATCAAACAGACCAGATGCCTGAATCTGTCAGCACTCACAACAAAACAACTGATGAAGAATATAATAGCTACGTTCGGCATATTGAACAAAGATTAACTTTATTGGAGAAGTCCATGATTCAATTGACGTCAGGAAGAATGCTGCCATCTCAAGACGTGAATGCACGTATGCTGAACACAAGTATCGATCTACAAACGGTGCTAGAAGCATATATTGAAAACCGAATGTCGGATTTGATTCAGCAGTTGGATAGAGATGCTTTACTTGTACAGACGCAACAGAATGACACGAAGCAGGAGTTTGAGAAGCAACATGCAGACGTCGAAAGCCGAACGTCAGACCTGATGAAAGAATTAGAAAGGCAAAGGTTCGACACTAAAAACCTAAAGAAAGAGTTGGAAAAAGTGAAGTCCTACACCAATAGCCAAATAGCCGATGTGGTGCAGATGATGGACAGACACAATGTATATTTCCAGAACCAGACGTCAGATGTCCTGCAGAAATTATCTGAACAAAATGTGTACATAGAAAACCAAACACAGTTTCTACAAGAGCAGCTTCACACAGAGGCAGCTCATGTGGGGCGTCTACGGAGAACAGCAGCAAGGACGTCCAAGATGGTCACATATCTAGCTAGACAGGTGAGTGCTGTTTGGTTGTTTAGTGATGAATCCGCTAGAAGACTGAGATATAGCTCATTAGTCGAATGCAACCGTGTTCCGGCCATTTGATCTATAAGCGGAGCGTGTATCTAAAGGAGTGGGGTTGTTACCTCTTCTAACGTACGCTTAGCGTGTTTGCGTGGCAACCTGATTGCTGTTGTGGGCCTCTTTATTGGTTTCCTCTGTCTTCAGCAACTATCTTTTGCTAGAGTAGATTGCTGTCTTACTGAAATTTAGATACGTATGAATATACACACGTGTCTACGCATGTATGTACATATCTAGAGCAGTCTGGTTTGACGGCGCCAGAGATTCGCTGTCGCCCCTTCTCTTGTTAGTTAAAACAGTTCCGCCACATAAAGGCCAGGAGCTGGAATTTTTCTGCCAGAGGTTATGAATACACAGGCAGTTCAGTATGTTCTCGCGGCGTCTTTCTATGGTATTAATTACCACTCATACAAGTACTGGGAAGAAGCTGTCTTCTGTCTCAGAGAATATATTAATACGCCGTCTGATGAAGCACATGTATTCTTTCAGTCGTGCACTATCGTTATTTGAAGGAGCAGGTTTACACCCTTCTATGCCTATTGACGTACATATTTATATTACCTAACTGTCATCAGATATAAATTTACCTGAATTCCATGAGTGTTCATCAATACTTGTAGATGTGCGTTACTTAAAATGATGACGGAGAACCACGGTGGCATAATAGCTAGACACTCACCTGTCGTCCCGATGATCATGGGATCGATTCGCATCGGGTCAATTCGGATATTTACGATTGACCAGGAATCCTAGGTCGACTCCGCCTAAAACAGGTGCCACGAAATCTCTTTGGAAATAAAGGCGGCCTGGCTGATACTGACACATCAGCCCCCGAGTGCCGGTTGGTCAATAAAAATATAGGTTTAGCAAACTATGCCCAATGCGTTTTAAAGGGTGTGAAAGTGTCCTTGGCCTACTTTTTACACATACTGATAAACTGAACACATCAGAAGCAAGCTAAATAATTTAAATATGTTGGAAGTATGATCACAGAAGATGACAGAATAGACAGCGAAATGTAAATCAGATGCCAAAAAGCAAATGCTTATATATCAACTACCACCCACACTGAAACATCTAAATATACCCACGTCATCAAAATGATAGGTGATAAAAACTCGTAGCACATTCACACCAACCCTATCCTACTATGTAGGAACATTTTTTCAAATTTTCATTTTCTCTTCATTGCTTTCATCTTTTTATTCTTCTCGTCCTGTCGTCACGTTTTAATGTAGTCACAAGAGATCTCCGTGACTATATGTTGTGTTTTGTGAATGTGTTTGTTTGCTGATGAATGCTAATCGCCGCAACGTCCTGTATGTGTCGTAATTCTGTTATGTAAACCTGCACTACTTTGTGTCATCTTATATTGTTTACATTTTCACAGCTTTACCGCAGTTCCACCAAATTTTATTCAACCCTGTCCTACCGATGTCAAACTTAGACATTATCCAAATAATTTTTTTTTTCGCATATCCTTTTCACGACATCGCTGACAACATCAGCATCTTTCAGCTGATTGTTTATTTCTTGGCAAGATTATGCTCAGTAGTTTGCCATTGCTTTCTGAGCGACCGGTTCACATACCTCGTAAGTTACCAACGCGGCGAGAACCGCTATTGATTCTCGCGCAGGTTACATTCCTCACGTGGATATACGGGATTATGGAGAAAGACGTTAACACATAGGCCAGGGAGACCGGCTATCCAAATGATCTTCTTCTTCTTCAGCGTTCCGAGCCATTGAGGTTCTTTGCTGCAGATACAATCCGTCTCCATTCGTCTCTCTGGTTGACCCTCTCTTGCCAGTCGTTGATTCTAAGTGCTTGTAGGTCTGTATGTATATTATCTCTCCACCGTCTTCTTGGTCTACCTCGTGGTCTACGGTCATTTATTTCCTGAGTGTAAGCGAGTTTTGTTTCCCTATTATCTTCCATTCTTTCTATATGCCCCAGCCATTGTAGTCTATTAGCCTTCATGATACCAGTGATTAGCGGGGACTTAAACAGAACATAAGTGTCTTTGTTACTTCTTCTTTTCCACTCTCCACTTTGTGTATCCCTAATGGGTCCAAAGATGCGTCTGAAAACTTTGTTCTCAAATGATACTTATGCAAAATAACGCCGGTGAGATGAGATGCTTATGAAGAGGTGCCAACTTAACCACCCGAGACCGAGTAAGAAACTATGTTGTCGGACAGATCGACATATTGTGCTACATATATTGAAAGGCAGAAGATCAAATGGTTTGGCCATCTCGTTAGAATGCAGCACCATCAACTACCAGCACTGACCTTACATCAAAGAACATCTGCTACGAGAGCAAGAGGACGCCCGAGAAGCAAATAGATTAACGGCACCAAAAATATTGTACAAACACACGGAATGGCACACTCCAGTGCCACCTATCGGGCACCGAAACGCAACCGCGCCTCCCCAAGCCTCTTAACTGCAAAAGTAGAAGACGATGATGATCTCTTACAATGATGACGATATTTTCTGTTTTATATTATTATTTACCGGTCTCCATGGCGAAGGCATTGCGGAGGCGATTTGTAATCTCGTATACCCGGGTTCGAAACACAGCGGTGCTGTTTTTTTTCGAAACAGGTGTAGGTGCCGGTCGTTCAGAAAGCAATGGCAAACTACTGAACGTAAAATTTGCCCAGGAATCACGAACAACCAAGATACTGGGGTTGACTGCTACGTCCTGTGAAGGACATGCAAGTAAATTTTTGTTTATATGGTATTTGTTGTTTCCCGACTGTAATTTCCTGCACTCTATAACCGCGAAACATACTTGGTATTTTTGTTTATACAGGTGTCTGCCATCAACATGGAGGATTTCATCTCACGTCTGCGCGAGTCCCTGCATAACTTCAGCAAGAACGTTGTAACGCAGGAACAATGGCGCCTCAGTAGTCAGCGCTTCGTTAATACGTCTCTTGAAAACGAGGTGAGTGCACCAATGACACTCTTTCTATCCCATGTTAGTTAGTTAGTTGTATATAATTTACAGGACGTCGCAGTCAACATTAGCATTTTTTGCTGTTGTGGTCTCTTGGCAAGTTTACGTTCAGTAGTCTGCCACTGCTTTCTGAACGACCGACATCCATACCATTTCGTGAAAAACCAACGCAAGGTAATCTGCTACTAAATCTCCCACAGCTGTGTTTCGAACGCGGGTATGCGGGATTACCAGCTGCGTCTGTATCTCCGTCACCACGGAGCCGCGTATCCCAGGTACTTGTTGCTTAAAGGCACCACTTGTTGAATCAGAAGTAAATAAACTCACACATCCCTATAGTATGGTTATAGTTGCTGGTTTAAAATCTAGTAAGTAATTCAGGACTACTCTCGTCCTGGCGATGTGATTGCCTATACCGATGGCTCTGTGTTAAGAGAAATAAAAAGTGCATTGGGATTCATAGCAAAAACGAAAGGTCAATGTTTGGTAATGGAGAGCTTGGCATATGACACCAGAACTTCAAGTCTGAGAATGGAGGTGGAGGCGGTTGCAGCCGCTTTCCACTGGATGGAGACCGCTCTGTATACGCATGTTGTGATTGTGACTGATTCACAAAGCATGCTGACAAAGGTGAAGAATGGCATGATTCATGCAGAATCCATCCATCCATCCATCCATCATGTGCCATGCCAATAAGCGTGGGCGGTCATGTTTTGCCATATCACTCAGAGTCGTGGATCAGTTCCGTGTTTCTGTCTCGACCATGCCACGTTGCCAAGCCATCCAGATATTTACGTCTCGGTTTTGCCCTTGGTCTCTTCCCTTCGATCTTGCCAGTTGTCACCAAGTTCTTCAATTCATTTCTTCTGATAACATGCTCAAAAATTTTTGACTGTCTACGTCTAATGACTCTTATCAGTTTACTATCTTGATTTGTTTCTTGAAGGACTTGTTCATTGGTTTTTCTGTCTGTCCATGACAGAAAGCAAGTAGTATCACACAATAAAGTTTTATCTCAAGCCATTACCATTAATATTGGAGTACCTCAGGGGTCTATTCTTGGCCCTCTATTATTTGCCATTTATATAAATGATCTTCCATTAAATCTGTCGTCGTCCTGCGATCTATTTGCTGATGACTGCACAGTATATACGAACGCTGTTGATCGTAATGTGCTAGAATTATCCTTGCAACAGGAAATAAATAGTGTAGTTAACTGGAGTCATGCAAACCGCATGCAAATTAACATTACTAAAACAAAGTCTATATTAATAGGAACCAGGCAAAGACTTCACACTCTAAACTCGCAGAGAACTCTTCAGCTGCATATTGGCAGCACGCCTGTAGAAAGTGTCACCGAGCACAAGACACTGGGTGTTATCATAGATCAAAATCTAACTTTTAACTCACATGTTCATGCTCTAGTTAAACAAATAGCCAAAAAAAGTTTACCAACTTGCCAAAATTAAAAATTTCCTTGACGAAAACACAAGAAAGATATTCTATACTTCTCATATACAAACACATATTGATTACTGCTCCACAGTCTGGGTTGGATGCTCCAAATCAATAACAAAACGCCTATATTCACTCCAGAAAAGGGCAGTGCGTTTAATTAATGGTGAAAAGCTTACCGACAATTCTAACCTATATAAACGTCTCCGGTTACTGCCACTCCACAAGCGCCTGCTTTTTAATAAGACCAAACTAATTCACAAAATCCTATTTCAAAATGCTCCAAGCTACCTTTGGCCATTGTTTAAATATAACGCTAGACATAGCGAACGACTAAATATACTTCATGTCCCTAAACCTAGGATAGACTTATATAAAACAAGCTTAGCATACTCTGCCGCTCAGTTGTGGAACAATCTTCCACAAGAAATCAAAGACACCACCAATCATGATACATACATTCGCAACCTGTTTGAACACTACCTTAGTACAGACTACATGCCCCCATAACAAATAACACAAAAAAGACAATAATGGTAACTTATCTCAAACGACAACTAGCCAAAAAACATTCCCTTATGTATGGCACGTTACACCCTCCTTAGGTATTTATAATGCCCATGTTAAACACTGCCTCAGTGAGTCATTTGTTATTGATTATTTTTCATGCGTTTTAATGTTCTTTTGTTGTCAAAAGTTGCTTCATAAGTGATGTTGAATGAAAGAATGTATGAGAGGAAATAGAGAAGAAGGGCAGAATGTCAGACCGGCCTGCGTGCCCAATTCTTAACCCTTTGAAAATAAAGACTTATTATTATTATTATTATTATTATTATTCTTTGCATTTTCCTCAGAAACCACATTTCCACAGCCATCAGCTGTTTGTAAGCTTGACTGCTCATTGTCCACGCTTCACATCCATACAAAAGTACAGGTTCTATGTAGCACTTCAACACTCTTTTTCTCGTTTCAATTGATATCGTTTTATTGGTCAGTATGTTTTTCATCTTGCAAAAGGCTACCTTCGCAATGGTAATTCTTGTTCTAATCTCTTCAAGGCATCTCCCATCATGCAGAATGGCATGCATCAATTCAAGTGTCACTGGTTGTGAGAATTTGCTGGATCTTTTCTCCAGAACACTCTGGTGTGGTTGAGAATGAACTAGTAGACAGATTGGCTGACCCTGCATCATTAAGGTGTGATTAGATGCATGATGAGACAGATGTGGTGAAGGCCCCATGACAGCGCGTAATAATGCAGAAGAACAGATGGACTATCATGTCTAGTGCGGATGCGGTAGCGCGGGACGGTCAGAGGATCTGGTCGGAAGTCGTCACTCAGAGGTAAAGCAAGACGGACATATAATCACACTGTAACGGGAATAATTAGTATTCGAACTCTACGCTGGCTGTTGAAGATGATGACTGAGTGCTTATAAATGCACCGAGTGCTATGATTTCGGTTCTTTACCCAACTCAACTCTTGTTGGTTTAGAAGAAAATACAATCACACACCCCTAAAGTATTGTATTAGCTGCTTGTTTAGAAGAAATTACAGTGACACATCATTCCAGTATCGTATTAGTTGCTTGTTTGGAAGAACATTCAGTGACACATCCTAACAGTATAGTATGAGTTTCTGGTTTAGAAGAAAATACAGTCACACATCCCTACACTGTGGTATTAACTGCTTGTTTATAAGAAAATACAGGACCCATAGTATGGTATTAGTTGCTTTCGTTTAGTCACACCTTCCTGTATTATGGGTCAATGCAGATCCACTTCATTGCCCCGGTTTCTCATCCAGTTCATTGCCCCGATTTCTACACCATATGGCTCGGTATTCTTCCCTCAGAGTGGCCTGCCAAGAGCATCACACAGAGCACGAACGCCGTAGCTCCAGCGACGACCCCGGGGTCTCAGAAACAAACAATGCACTAGGGAACCGAATGACAGAATCAAAAACAAAGTCACGACATTCTCAGCGCGAGGTAGGATTCTTGATCGCTTGGCCACGGTGACCCCCAACATTCAAACAACAAACCAACAAATTAACAAACTAACCAATCAACAAACTAACCAATCAGCAAGTCGTCAAACAAATCAACAAACCAAACAGCCAGATATGCCTCACGGTCAGATACATGTCTATCATAAACGAATACCCATAAATCTTTAGGTAATATTTGTTTTTGTTTTTCCCTGTCATCTGTCATGAGCTCAGATTCCAGTCCTGGTGGCTAATGGTTTATAAAGAATCGGCGTTATGACATTGGCTAATGGTTTATAAAGAATCGGCATTATGACATCAGATTAAAACCTTTGATGCTCATTCTCTGTCAGGAAATATAAGGTGAAGGTACACATTTTCCCAGTAAGACACTGATTGTAAGCACCATTGATTCCTCTCCTATGTTGTACTGACATCTCTTGCGATTCTGTACCCCAACAGGCCAAGATATCCCAGATTCAGACGACGCTTATGGACACTGCACACAGCGTTACTAAACTCCAAGGGCGTGTCCGAAATATACATCTAGTGGGGGAGCGCTGGTACAGGTCATTGCAGGGTCATGTGATTCGCCTGAATAATACAGTTCAAGATTTAAGAGAGAACGCCTTTCACCCGGGGGAAGACAACAAAGATCAGGTAATCACGCGTGAGCTGGAATATCAGCGATTGATTAGTTGGGTATTTGTTTAGCTCTCAACCTGAACCCCACACTGGTAATTCTGTCCTGCCATGTTTAGTCTATATCAGTGCATGCATAAATTAACTATACAACATGAAAATAGTCAGTTAGCTAAGTGTGAGAAATAATACATACAGATAGCAGTGCAGTGTGCATACCTTACAACGAACGCAAATCCGGGACACGGAAATCACAGTGTAAAAAACACAATGATATTTTTTTTTCCTGCGTTTCCATCCTGTTTCAGGATATTACTGTCAACACCAGCATCTTTCAGCTGTATGTTGATTCCTAGACTAGATTACGCTCATCAACACGCCACGACTTTCTGAGCAACCGGTTCCTTACTCTCATAAGTCACTGGCGCAGTTCGAACCGCTTCCAATTCTCGTGATGTCACGTCAATCACGAGAGTATTCGCGGTTACGGAGAAAGCTGCTAATCCCTCGACCAGGGATAATGATAATAATAACAACGTAAAAATAAGATAAAGATAAAATACATCACAACACAACGAATCGACGTTTCGATCTTAGTGATCCTCATCGGGAACAACACAAACAGATGTAAAGAAGTACATGAAATTAGAAAATGAAATCACCAATTAAAAATGAAAACGTAAACAGAAAAAGTATTGGTTAAACAAGTTAGCTGCATATCCTTTACAGGACGTAGTAGTCAACCCCATAATTTTTAAGGTGTTTGTGATTTGTTGGCAAGTTTAAGTTCAGTACTTTGCCATTGCTTTCTGAACGACTGGCCTTGTTTGGAAACCAACGCAAGGTTGTCTGCTTCCAATTCTGCCGCAGCTGGGTTTTGAACGTGGTATGTGAGATTATGAATTGAATTGATAACCCATTCGCCATAGAGCCGGTTTGCGGAAAGCTGCGCAGTAGTTCGGTTGGTCGTGAAAGGTGAAAGATAAGAAAATGTGGAGCCGAAGGTGTGCAAACAGTTAGGTATGGGCATAGAGCAGAGAGTTATACAGTGGCATCTACAACAGTATTGATTGTTATAATAAACTAATGAATGTTTCTTGTTTATTTCAATTTCTTACGTCTTCAGTTTTTCGCCATCGCTGTCTAGCTATTAATAAATTTATTTCACATGCATTTGTAATGGGGCAAGGATGTCCACAACAGTAATATTTATGTGTATTGCATATAAGATACGATCAGAAATGAAGAAATCAGGACTCAAGAGGGGGTTATAACAGCGCTAGATTTTATTAGAAGGCAGCAAATCAAATGGTTTGGCCATGCAAGTAGGTTACCAACTAACAGTGTAGCACAACAGGCAATGATGTACAGACCAGAGGGAAGCAGAGGAAGAGGCCGACCATGTAAACGATGGACGCAGGGTACAACAGAGTCCATGGGAATATCGATATATGAAGCCCATAAGCGGGCATTCTCCCGCCGGTTATACTTCACATCGGCACCGCAAGGTACAAGAGGAACATGATGAGATGAAATGAGATGATTGCGTATAACACATCATCATAAGCGTAGGGGTCATGTTTCGCCATCTTACACGATCACCAGAGTCGTGGATCAGCTCTGTGTTCTTGTCTCGACCATGCTACATGGTCAAGCTATCCAGATATGTACTTCTCTGCCTTCCCCTGTTCTTGAACCCTCATTCTTGCCAGTTATCACAAAGTTCTCTAGTTTATTTCTTCTCTTGCCCAAAAATTTTGGACTGTCTAAGTCTAATTTACCCAATCAGTTACGTAAGACACAATGAAACCAGTTAGTCTATCTCTTCATCGGATGTTGCCTACACACAAGACCTAGAATAACGGTACAACGTGTTGTGTGTTTGTTAATTGACCTATACTTCTTTTTTTTTTCCGCTTGAAATTAATTATCTATATCTGCAATGTTGTCGCTTGTATAAACTTAACTGTTTTGTTTAGTTCACTCAGTGGTCCACAAAGTTTATCTTCCACATGAAGAGGCTTCGAGTACAATACAACATGGCCGATAAGCAGGCATGATAGCCATTGAGCAGTCACGGGCTCTGGCTTGTATAGAAACAATAAAACCAGTAAATATCGCACTATTTCTCTCTCGTTTGTCCCCGGGCCCTTAAGGAAAGCAAATAATAGTCAAATGATAGCCTAGCACGCATTTTGTAAGAGGGCTGGCGTGAGGCAGCCTATGGCATAAGCTGCAGATCCAACTAACCATGAACACGCCTTCATAGGCTTAATGTGAATCGGCTGTGATCTCGCGAGACATCGTGAGGTGATAAGCAACTGCAGCTGTTGGTTCCGTTATGCCTGCATAGGCCTGTACGGTATCTGTATATCTGTATATATAATCATATAGTGCTAGATAGAGTGTGAGTAAATATTCAGGTCAGGTCTTAGATATGACTGAGGTGCCTTATGACAGACGGAACTACATGTTTTCTGTTAACTCTGAATGTTGGGCGGCGCTCACCAAACCCCACATTGTGCCAACGGCTTCTGGCGGAGACACGTAGTTGGGAGGGTACACGCCTTTTCCTGGTGCGAGGAAATGCAACCTAAAGACTAAATGTCATGGCAGGACAGACAAGTACCTAAGCCTTGGTCGGCAACTGGTCTGGGATGGAAGCTCTGACAAGAGGATAATCAGAGCATTGCTTTGCTGATCCGGCAGCTTCTGCAATTTGTCTTGTTCCAGAAGTATTAGTGTTTCCTTTCCTCTGGAGTAAACTAGGCAGCCCCGAGAGAGGGATCATACTTCATAGAAGACTCATGGTCTCTGCAATTCAACCCAGGCTTTGCGTTATAGAGAGATATAACTCCATCCCTGGTCTTCCCGCTATGGGGTTCTAGTCATTATGCCCGCTTTGAAGCCCAGTGTAACAAACTATCGTCTGTCAAGACGGCAAGGTATCAATGAGTACATAAATATTGATGAAATTAACCCTACTGTCCTTGCATTATTTCCAGACTACAGCCTTGGAGGCAATGCTGATGAAATTAACCATACTGTCCTTGCATTACTTCCAGACTACAGACTACAGCCTTGGAGGCAATGCTGATGAAATTAACCTTACTGTCCTTGCATTATTTCCAGACTACAGACTACGGCCTTGGAGGCAATGCTGATGAAATTAACCCTACTGTCCTTGCATTATTTCCAGACTACAGACTACGGCCTTGGAGGCAATGCTCAGCTTCAAGACCGTCTAGACAGTCTGGCTGTGCAGCTTCTCCACAACACCAACAGACTGTCTTCTGTGGAAGTGTCTATGCTGAACTTGTCTCTAGCTCAGTGCAGACGACCCTTGGCAGAAGCCAATCAGGTAGGAATACTCTACAACTGTATGGTCAAGGTTGTTGGTTGATGAGAAGTTTCCGTAGCAGGTTGTAACGATGCCTGGCTCGCGCACGGAAGGTTATTGATTCGATTCTGGGCCACGTCGTTGCGTTCCCGAGTGCAATGTTTTTGGATACTTCTGGGGGACGTCGCTCAGGCTATGGAGTTAGTGCTTTGTGCGAAGCTTTCAGTAGGCCACCCAGCGGAAAGAGATCGGGCCATATAGGTTAAACCCAGGGCAATGAAGTCGACCTTACGTTTGTAATAAATAAACAGTGTGGGGCAAAGACTGAAGCTGTCAAAATATGATTATATAAATGAACAGGAAGATTAACATTTCAGGAGAAGAAATAAAGAAGAATAGAAAAAAAAACTGATTAATTGACAAGGGATGATTAATCGACTTAGACTACCTATTGTATTTACCATGCTTTTATATACAGTAGTTTCCCCTATGAAACCCACTTTAATTTGATATATAATATAATTTGTTTGCTATCATATTAACAACTTTTAAGTCATAACAACTACTTCCCACCATCCATTTTGTTAGGTCTAAACCCACGTTTTGTTTGGCACTGAAATTAAGAAAATATCACTGACTGAGTTCTAGGTCAGAGATAAAGGTGATTCGTTCGTATACAAAGAAGCAGTCTTCATGTTAAAGGATTTATTGAGTAGAAAGAGAAAGCGGGCATGACAAAGACAATGTTACATGTTGGTGGAAAACGACAAGAGATGGACTGGAAAAGAACGATCCAGCTGGGTGGACAACAACATAGGTGGGTGGACGACATCACAGATGGGCGGACATCACAAATGGGTGGACATCGTAGGTGGGTGGACAACATCACAGGCGGAAGGATAACATCAAGAGATGGACTGGAAGACAACGTTACATGTGGGTGGACAATATCATATCTGGATGAACATCATCACAGATGGGTGGACAATATAAAGAGGTGGACTGGAGTAATCTTAAATGACTGAAGGATGAAGACACATGGACAGTTGGTGTTGGAAACTTATTACAGCTGAAAATCATTGCGGAGATGGCACTTGATAACGATAAAAAGGTAAAGTAACTAATGCTGCTGTAGCAGTTCTGCATATAGACAGTTAGATAGACAGGTGAGTAGTTAGGTTGGTAATAGCTAGGTAGGTAGATAGCTAGTTAAGTAGGTAGTTAGGTAGATAGTTAAGTAGGTAGTAGCTAGGTACGTAGGCAGCTAGTTAAGTAGGTAGTTAGGTAGATAAGGTAGATAGTTAAGTAGACAGTAGTAAGGTAGGAGATAGCTAGTTAAGTAGGTAGGTAGATAGTTAAGTAGCTAGTAGCTAGGTAGGTAGATAGCTAGTTAAGTAGGAGTTAGGTAGGTAGTTAAGGTAGGTAGTTAAGTAGGTAAGTAGTTAAGAATATACGTAGTTATGTAGGTTGGTAGTGAGATAGGTTGGTAGGTTGCTGGATATGTAGGTACTAGTTAGGTAGGCAGCTAGACAGGTAGGTAGGTAGATAACTATTTAGGTTGTTAGGTAACTAGTTAGGTAAGTAGGTAACTAGTTAGGTAGTAAGGTAGGTAGGTACTTAGGTAGGCAAGTAGGTATATATGTCGTATTCCTCAACATGCTACTCGGAGTAGGTATGTAGATGAATAGCTAGCTAGTTAGGCAGTAAGTTTAAATAGGTAGGTAGCTAATTAGGTAGGTAAGCAGATAGTTAGATATGTAGCTAGTTAGGTAGGTAGGTAGCTAGTTAGGTAGGTAGGTAGCTAGTTAGGTAGGTAGGTAGTTAGGTAGGTAGTTTAATAGTTAGTTACGTAGGTAGTTTTTTTTTGTTTTTTTTAAAGGTAGATAGTTAAGCAGATTGGTAACGAACGGAAGAACGAACTTTATTTTCAAAGGGTCACTAACTGAGTACGCAGGCCCGTCTTACATTCGGCCCTTCCTATCGCTCATCTTTCGTTCATCAATTGTCACATAGGAAAAAAACATTGTCAAATGAATGTAGCCAGTTAGATAGGTAGATAGTTATGCCTGTAAATAGCTACTTAGGTAGATAGGTAGATAGACAGATACATAGTTAGGGACCCTCCGTGGCGAAGTGGTCAAGCCGTCTGACTCGGGCTCCGAAGATTGTGGGTTCGATGCCGGCCGCGTCCTTCGGTTTACCAGTGCATTTTTCGGAGAGTCCCGGAGCTACGGAGTTCATGCTTTGTGCGACGCATTGTCTGCGGAAATAGACTACACCATATGGGATAAAACCCGGTGCAATAAAGTCGATTCTGTAGGCTTTTAAGCGAGTATTTATAGTTTGGTTGTAGGTAGATAGCTATGTAGATAGATGGGTATATAGGTAGGTAAGTATATAGGTAGGTATATAGGTAGGTAGGTAGGTAAGTATATAGGTAGGTAAGTGTATAGGTAGGTATATAGGTAGGTAGGTAGCTAGGTAGGAAGATTAGTCGTATGGTAAACATGCTATACGAGGGGAGAAGTCCATAACAAACCAACATCCCCATCCCTGAGAACGTTTAGTGGGACACATTCTGCGAGGCTACGCATCGAACGCGATCGCATAAACATCTCGACGCGGGAGAATTTGAAATCCTGGGCTGCCATACTTATATTTTGTTGTCTATTCAACGGAGCAAAAACAAAACAAAATGGGGTGAAAAGATCCTCTCTACAGGAATACGATCACATATAGAAGAGTTGCAATTGCGGTGACAAAGCCTTTATCAGCAAACAAACAGACAAACGGATACTAATATACTTTTTTTAAAGAGTTTATTTCTCATGATAACTCTCCATGTAGACTTAGACATGGCGTTTTCATCATTCTTACATAACACCACGTAATTTTGAATAATATTTGATGTATTTATGCCATCTACAGGCGTCCAAGATTCTAGCAATGAATGAAAGGCAAGACGAAATCAGAAAAGAATTGTCCATGATGAAAGACAAGGTATCGTAAATTTATGAATTTATTAACAGTCTTTCGAAACAATGTACTCCCGTAGTGTGAATTTAAACACGGAAGCTGTACACAAGAATTGTGCGATTTATTGTCTGGCATATTTCGCTGCATCTCGTCGGGCGCATAGTGCGGAGTTATATGTCTTATGGTGCTATTGTATGCAAACAGTGACGTTTTATGCAAATAGAAAGAGTTCATCTTAAACGTGAAACTATCGTGGATATAAAAAATGTTTCATATTCGAACAATACCTGTGATACGTTGTTAAGTATTTCAGCCAAAGTATTATTTATATATTCACTGCATTTGATATATAGCTTCGCAGGAAACACCTGACGAGCCACAGCGAAATATGACAGGCAATAAATCGTGGAACATATTGTTTGTGCCTTCTGTGCTTAACAATCTTTCTTTTGCTACCCTTGAGTGTGGTGGTAAATAACTGTGTTACCTTTGTTCATCTTGGCAGAGAATTAGAGAGCAGAACCATTTAAAATATAGGAGAAACGCCATGAAATCCTAATGCTATTTTGCCCCATTGATAGCGATACATCTAGCCTTTGGGTAGGTAAACTTTACAACAGAGGTGGGTGTGTATAGACGTACATAGCTTGACTGCTTGTGTCAGTGTTAGCAAACTAGGCGGTCAAGAATCTAGTTCATATTATAGATAGTGGTATCGGGACCAAGCTGCAACACTGCTGACTCGTCAAGATCATAGACATCAGGCAATCTTGGTCACCAGAACTGCAATGCTATGATAGGTTGTGTCGACTGAGAAGCATAAATATTACAGCTTCGCTTTAAATAGACGCGACGCAGCAGATGTCCTTAGTCGGAATGAACGACTGCTGAATCAACATGAAGTTTTACGCTGTGTGGAACAAAGAGGATGACGGAGAAGTAGCAGTAGTAGACGAAGAAGAAGAAGAAGAAGAAGAAGAAGAAGAAGAAGAAGAAGAAGAAGAAGAAGAAGAAGATCATAACCAGCTAAATAAACAAAGGAAACAGAATTTCGGTAACATGTGTGTTACTTCAGAACAAAAAGAAACCACCAGAAACACCCGCAAATTGCTTGGGGAAACAGTCATCTTTATAGAGTCTGAACCTAATGTGTTTGCCACATGTGTACCCTTTCAGTTTGCAGTTCACTCTTCTCATTATTGATAATTCACCTTACTGCAGGTGAATGCTGTCGACCTGGCCGCGTTTAAGGCGCAGAGTTCTGTTAAAACAGCTGAGAAGGGTCTTAAGTTCTTTGAGAGGCAATGTCTCGAATCTTGTGCCTCTTGTTCCTGGGCTACAGGCTCTTCGGAAGGAGATGGACAATGTTTTATTTCTTGTACCTCAAGGTGAGTTAACAATGTCCGTCTACTCATAACCACAACCATAACAACAACCACCACCACCACCACAACAACAAAACCAACAATAAGAGACAATCACCACCACACTACTACTACTACTACTACTACTACTACTACTACTACTACTACTACTACTACTACTACTACTACTACTACTACTGCTGTTGCTGCTGCTGCTGCTACTACTACTGCTACTCCTGCTTCTATACTGCTGCACCTGTTACTACTACTGCTGCTATTTCTATTGTTATTAAATATACAGGCATGACGTAGTGCTAAAGATGTCGAGAATGAAGTTTTGCACGTTATAAGGCATGAGTTAATATATCTCAGCTGGTGTGAAGTAGTTGTTGAATCCAGAAGGGATTATAACTTTCAGTTTGTATCTTGTCTAGTTTGTCTTATCATCTTCACTTTCACGACCGCCTATAAATACATGAGAATGGATGTTTATACAATATCCATCATCTTAAAAGTTTCCTAGCTGGATAGTTAGTTTTTGAGTTAGTTAATTAGTTAGTCTGCCAGTCTGACTGTTTGTTAGTTAGTTAGTCTGTCCGTCTGACTGTCTGTTAGTTATTTTCTGGGTAACTTTAAAGCAGACAATTATTCTGAATTAGTTGAAAAGAGACTGTCAAGTATTTGTGAGCTTGGATGCAACATGAGCATAAGCATTGCACTACCTCCATATACATTTCTTTACCGAAAATCTTGGGGACCTTAGCGAGGAGCACGGGTGAAAAATTTCATCAACATAAAAAAACAATGGAAGAAAGATGTCAGGGACTTTGGGATGCCCACAAGATGGCAGATTACTGATGGACCCTTAAGCGTGACTGTCCGGGAATATAACATTCCATGAAGTCCTCCAAAAGAAGCTTTTTGTGTGTTGACAATAGATTACAATCAAAATGTCATTGACGGCACCTAACTCTAGGCCTAGTCTAGGCTTGTGCATAACAATTGCTCTGCTAAGAAGGTCATTCTTAGTTATCTCAAAAACTAGAGCCGATAGAAACAAAATCTGATTACATTTTTGGAATCAGCAACACAAAATTACACAACAACAGCTAAACTATACTATTAAGGCACCAAAATGAGTGTAAATCATTGTTATTATTCTTCGTTGTCACGCATGACACTTGAATCTAGTTTGTCATGTTGTTCTTGCAGTCTAGTCCCCAGAAAATGACATCATAATGTTCATGATGTCCTTGTTTCTCCTTCTTGCAGATTGCCAAGAATACATCCATCAAGGCCATACTCAATCAGGGATCTACGTTATTCACCCACAGAACTTCAATAGAACAGTTCTTGTCTACTGTTTAATGGAAGACAGCAGCAGCACCAACTGCCACAGTTGCAGTTTCTGCAACAAAGGACGCAACAGTTCCCACAACTCTATCAACTCCGGATTATCAAATAAAGGAAACAGAAATAACGACATTCTTTCGACCACCGACAGTCTTTCAGAAACGACTGAAAGTAATAAAATAAATACAGATCATAAAGATACGAAATGCTGCACAGGATGGACAGTTATTCAGCGAAGAACAACAGGGATGCTAAACTTCACTCGTTCCTGGACAGAATATGCTGAAGGATTTGGTACTGCGGAAAGTGAGTACTGGGCAGGAAACGAAATCATCCATAAACTAACCATACAGAAGGATTACGAGCTGCGGATTATCATGGAGGACGTTTCTTCGGCGATATGGGAAGCAACATATTCCGAGTTTAAATTGGCAGAGAAAGAAGAAGCTTACAGAATACATCTTAGTGGTTACTCTGGCAATGCCACTGATGGAATGGCCAGCTGTAATTCTTCAGCATTTAGCACTGTAGACTTTGACAACGATGGTAGCTCCTCCCACTGTGCTTTGTTTAACGGCGGTGGTTGGTGGTATAAGCAGTGCCACGTGACTAACTTGAACGGACCCTATGATATCGGTATGGTGTGGTTTAATAACGTGCGTCAGGACTGGTTACAGATGAGGTCAAGTATGATGATGATTCGGCCAAAGACGGAATAAGGTCATCATAGTCCCATAGCTGGTAAGGCCATTCGGATGTGAAGCGTTGAGTCTTCACATATTCTGGGCAACAAACAAAATCTCTGGAAGCTTCAGCAATGAGGTTTTACAGTAGAATGCCGAAAATTCCTTGGACAGACAAAATGAGTAATATAAGCATCTTTGAACTGAGGCTAAGACACAAAAATGACTTATCACAAACATCAGAAAGAAGCAGTCATCATATTGTCGGCTACATTATGAGAGAATAAATACTAGAACATGTCGTAATAACACTAAATATTTGTGGAAAGAAAGATAGAGGAAGACAACGAGATAAAATTCTTGACAGTTTTGTGTCATGGCACGGAAAGGTGTCAGTATAGGAACTGATACATGCCAATGGAGATCGCAAGATTTGAAGAAGCATGATCGCCCGCGCTATTCGGCAAGACACGTGATGTTGATATTGATATATTCTGAGCCACTCATAGATCTTTGTATCGCGAAATGTTTTAAAGAACCGGTTCTGATGTATAACAATGAATCTGAGTATGCAAACGAACAAATTAGGAAGAGCTTGGAAGCAACGAAGTTGTGGTTTCTGAGACTTACTGCAAATACCTTGAACTGTCAGAGTAACTAGCAAACTGGTGTCTGAGAGAGGGTAGAGCTTGGCTTATGACACCACAATCTCAAGTTTGAGAATGGAGGTGGGGGTGGTTACTGCAGTTTTCCGCTATTTGGAGAACAAACTGTATTCACAAGTTGTGATCGTAACTGATTCACAAAGCATGCTGGCAAAGATGTAGACTGGCATGTTTCGTGCAGAATGGCTTGCATCGATTCAGAGGTAGTGGGCTGTGAGCATTCGCTGGATCTTTTCTCCAGCTCACTCTGGTGTGGTTGGAAATGAACAGGCGGACAGACTGGCTGGTGCTGCATCTTTAAAGGGGTGGTACGATGCATGATAAGGCAGATGTGGTGAAAGCCCTTTGGGAGCGCGTGTATAATGCAGAAGAACAGACAGACTATCATGGCCTAGAGAGAGTGCGGCAGCAAAGGGTAGTCAGAGGATCTGATTGACAGTCGTCACCCAGAGATAAAGCAAGAAGACGAGCATATAATCAGATTGTAACGGGCACCATTAGTATTGGAACTCTTCGCTAGCTGTTGAAGACGAGGACTGATCGCTTAATTGAAAGCTCCGAGTGCAGTGATGTCGTTTCTTGACTCAACTCAACTCAACTCTGGCGGAAGGGTAATGAAAGTAAAACATAATATACACCTATAAGAAAAAGACAAATCATTTTCTTGGTTATGTCATGAGAAGAGAGGCACCTGGAAACATGGTGACAACTGGAAAGATTATCAATAGAAAGAACACAGGAAGACCGAAAGAAATGATAATTGATGACCTAAGACAGTGGCATGCAAGAAGATCAACAAGATAATTGATACAGAAACATAAGGACCGAGATCTGTGCAGCGTCTTGAACGCCTACGCCATTTGGCAGGGCACATTATAAGGAAGATATCCTGTCCCGCATGAAGTGGCAAAACAATGACCACAAACTGCCATAATCTCTCTGACAGTGGCTTCAATAGCTGTGAATCAACAAGGCCGGACTAAGTAGGACTTATGTTGTGAATCAACAAGTTCAGAATGTGTAAGTGAATCAACAAGACCAAATTAGGTAAGACATGAGTAGAACAACAACAACAACTAATGTACCTCTTACATACCACCAATAGAAACGAATGATCAAATCAAACAGAAAACCACAAACACCAGCACCAGACCATTACCACGTTACGGACAGCACAGATCAAATAATTATTCTGCCCCCCAGAACAGGACATGGTAGATTACAATCATATGTATTTGAAATTCAAGATTGGCGAATCAGCCATGGATTAGCGCCGCAGACAGTATATTTCATACTCCAAGACTGCCAAAAATACGACATACGTAGGCAAAGCTTCTGGCCTAGAGAAACGACAGTGGAAGATAAACTGTATGGACCACTGAGCGAATTTAAACAGACTGAACTTCATAGAGGAGACAACATTGCAGCTATAAACAAATTATCCACAAGTCCAAATTAAGAAAGTCATATGTCTCTTATTTAAAAAGTCTGTTGCATATCCTTTACAGGACGTCACAGTCAACACCAGCATTTTTTGCTGTTGTGACCTCTTGGCAAGTTTACATTCAGTAGTTTGCCATTGAATTCTGAATAACCAGCACCCATAACATTTCGTAAAAAATCAACGCAAAGCGGTCTGCTGCCAAATCGCCCGCAGCTGTGTTTGGAACGCGGGTATGCGGGTTGCGCTAAAGCCTTCGTTAGCACAGAGCAAAACAAACACAAACCGACACACAACTATATGAAACACACTACATGAAAATACAAAGGTTACTTATTTGTATCCTTGTTGTAGCTGAATACGTCTTAAAGGATCAACGCGTTCGATGACTATCCTAGTGTTAACCATCTGCAGCAATGAGACGCATGTTTCTTATACCAGTCATAACGGTCGCGTTAGCGAAGGTGATAAGGGGCTGCACTGATAATGTCATGAAAGCAGTCGGACGAGAGTTCGACGCCTAATATCGTCGTCTCGCTAAGTGAGGAAAATACTGGCCACCTATTCCTCCCTACATTCATTCATTCATTCATTCATTCATTCATTCATTCATTCATTCAGTAGCATGTCCTTTGCAGAACCTCGCTCCCATAACAACCTTCCTGAAAACCTCTCGGTCATGAGCAAGATGTCCCGCGTCTGATACACCCATCTGGAGATCATCCGCCACATCCTGCACCCATCTTCTCTTTGGACTTCCTTTTCTTCTCTTCCTTGGCATAAACCCCATCCATTATTGTTTTCTTCAACACTCATGAAATCCTTAACATCAGTATTAACAGTTTACAAGACAATAACATGGTTATTGTAATTTTTATCACACTGTTAAGGTTTTCATTTGAATCCCCCTCCTACATTACCACTCATGGATCGAAATTTACTTCCAAAATCGAGCTTTGTGAAAAAATTCTAAAAACGTTATTTGACGAGGCGGCCAGTTCAATTTTTCTTCTCCCGTCCTTCCCAGACAATTCACAGAAAAGTGAAAATTACGCGGGATTCATTTAGTAAGGTTGGGTCGACTGCAGAGCCGTAGTGATTTGTAAAAAAAAAAAAAAATGCCATGTCTGAAAATTGAACCCTTACCGGCAATTATCTCTGAATCTAAATGGGGTCGGGAGCCGCAAGAGCATAGTAGCTACACACTCGCCTACTGACCCGATAGTCGTGAGTTCGATTCGCATCGGGGCGGATTCGGATGTTTAAAATTGATCTGTTCTCCCAGGTCAACCCAGCCTAAATGGGTACCAAGAAATGACTTGGAAAGTAAAAGCGGTCGGTTGATATTGAGCATGTCACCCAGAGAGTGCCGAATGGTCTTTACAAATATGGCTCAAGCACCATATTCCCAATGCGAATAAGGTGTGTAATAGGGACCTTTATTTTTACATTTATTAAAGCTGGGTCGATCCCAGAGCAGGACAGATTAAAAAAAAAATTATGTCAGTGTGGAGGGTTGAACCCAGGCCACTCACCTGATGAGCCAGGACTCTGATGACTTAGCCAGCACTTCAATCGAAGCTGATATGGTAGCTTAGATTCATTAATCTGGTAATTATTTCTAGGTGTAAATTGTATGTCAGGTCTTAGTCGGATATGACTGAGCTACCGGATGACAGTAAACGGTACTACCTGCTTTCTGTTAGCGCCGAATGCTGGGCTGCACTTACCAAACTGGACACTCACATTATGCCAAACAGCTCCGGGCGGAGGAGAGCAGTTGGGAGGGTACAAGCCTTATCCTGCTGCGAGAAAATGCAACCTAAAGACTACGTTTCATGACATGGTAGACCAGACCCTAAGACTTGTTCGGCAACTGGTCTAGGATAGAAGCTCCGACAAGTGGACAGTTAGCGCATTACTTTGCTGATCTGACAGCTTCTGCAGCTTGTCTTGTTCCAGATGTATTGATGTTTCCTTCCCTCTGGAGTAAACTAGGCAGGCCGAGACAGGGATCATGCTGCATGGGCAACACATGGTCTGATCAATTCAGCCCAGGCTTTGTGCTATGGAGAGGTATAACTCCACCCCTGGTTTACCGCCATGATTTGTAGTTATTATGCCTTTTTGAAGCACAATGTAAGAAACTATATTGTCTGTCAAGATGGCAAGGTGCGAGTAAATTTGATCTTATCGGTAGCAACTGATGCCCTATTCTTAACACTTTGAAAATAAGATTTGTTCGTTGGTTTTAAATGTTTTGGTCCTATTTCATGTTGTAAATGTTTCTGTCCTAGCTGTTATATTAGCTCGTTCTGTTAACCTCATTCTGTTTCAGTGTTATTATTTTGAAATAACTATTGCCTACGGCCAGGGAAGGAGGGAAGGGATACGAGAGAGCGAGTGACAGAGAGAGAGAGAGAGAGAGAGAGAGAGAGAGAGAGAGAGAGAGAGAGAGAGAGAGAGAGAGAGAGAATTTTAAGATTATGATATACTCATCACGCTTTGCACACCCCGTACGAGATAAGCGGAAAACAGATAGAGATATGAGAACGATTACCGTGGTACCATATTCACCTAACGCTATGTTGTACTGCTATAGATGTCACTGCTTCTCTTGTCCGGTAATTCAGTTTAGGGACATATTATTTTGTCAGCCCGGAAGAAATTAAAAAAACTGCACTATAGGTTCAAAGTTACGTCCTCAAGATCATCAAGAAAAGTGCAGTGACTGGGATGCACACAGAAATTGAAGCAGCAGCAGCAGAAGAAGAAGAGGAGGAGTGAGAAGAAGAAGAAAAGAAGAAGACGAAGAAAAGAAGAAGGAGGAGAAGGAAAAGAAGAAGAAGAAGAAGAGAAGAAGACGAAGAAAAGAAGAAGAAGAAGGAGGAGGAGGAGGAGAAGAAGACGAAGAAGAAGAAGAAGCAATACCACAGCAGAGGAAGAAGAAGAAGAAGAAGGGTAAGAAGAAGAAACAGAAGAAGAAAAAGCAAATAATGATGACAAAGAAGAAGAAGAATAACAAGAAGAACAAGAACAAGGAAAACAACAAGAAGAAGAAGAACGAACCAAACAAACAAACAAACATACACACATTTACTTACAGGAAAAGGCACAGCATCAAAGAAAATGGCCAGGAACCAGTTGAGAGTCACTGTGGAAATCTCAATATCTATAGCGTCCAAATGTTTGGCCAGCTCTGGCAGCTTTTCGACCATGAGATCATGCAGAACCATCTGGTCAGCCTGGGCCCCAAGGAGGTTGTGGTCGAAGTAGGAGGGAGAGTGGTATCTTTCTGTGACTGCCACTAGCATCCTGAAGTCGGGAGGCAAGGGAAAACATATTCATTGATTCATCATAAAATTAGGAGTATGGGAAACACTAATTTCATATCTTCAAATTGGCGAGAAGGGAAGAACACTAAATTCTTATCCTAATGTTGAGCAAAACGGAAGCACTCTAAATTCTTAACCTAAATTTTGGGAGAAGGAAAACACACCAAATTCGTATCCTAAAGTTGGGTAATTGGGAAGGACAATAAATTCTTATCCTAAAGTTGGAAAGAAAGGAAGCACACTAAATTATTATTCTCAAATCAGGGAGAAGGAAAGCACACTAAACTCTTATCATAAAGTAGGAAAGAAGGGAAGAACACAATACTCTTATCCTTAAGTTGGGGGGAAGGGAAGGAAACTAAATTCTTATTATAAAATTGGTGAGAAGAAAAGCATTCTAAATTCTTATCCTCAAATTGTGGAGCACAATAAATTCGTATCCTCAAATTATGTAGAAAGAAATAACAATAAATTCTTATCCTCAATCAAATTGGGGAGTAGGAAAGAACACTAAAAACTTATCCTCAAATTGGGGAGAAAAGAAGCACACTAAATTCTTATCCTCAAATTGTGGAGAAGGAAAGAACTCTAAATACGTATTCTAAACTTGGGAAGAAGGAAATAACACTACATTCTTAACCTCAAATTGGGGGGGGGGGGGGGAAACAAAAGAAAACTATATTCTTATCCTTAAATTGGGGAGACAAAAAAAAAAACACACACACACTATATTCTTATTCTCAAATTGAGGAGAAGGGAAGAGCATTATATTCTTTTCCTCAAATTGGGGCGAAGGGAAGCACACTAAATTATTAAACAAATATATGGATCCAGCGTCATCCACCCAAGGTGCCTTTATCAACCATCATCATCAAGTGACTTACCAGCTGGCGTAGGCGTTCATGTCTCTCCACAGATCTCGGTCCTTGGTGTTCTGAAGCAACTCTGCTGATGGTATGTGCCTTAGGGAGTGCAAAAATGTGCTTTACCTGCAACTTGTTTCTAGTCACCGGCTCTGTGGCGTTACGAATGGTATTTGTAATCCAGCATACCGGATTCAAAACACAGCTGTGGACGATTTAGCAGCAGACTGTCTTGCGTTGGTTTCCTTACACAGGTATGAATGCGGTCTTTCAGAGAGTAATGGTAAACTACTGAACGTAAACTTGCCAGGAAATTACAAACAGCCCCCCCCCCTTCCCCTCCTAAAAAAATAAATAAATAACAACGCTGGAGTTGACTGCCACGTCCTGTAAAGGATATGCAAGTAACGCTTCTCTTCTAGTCTAGAAACTTACCAGAAAGCATCTTGTGCGTCCATGAACAGGAGAGCCATAGCCACCAAAAAGTTCATCCCCTGACAGTATCCAATTTGTGGATTGTGGATACAGAATGCAAGAAGAATATCCTGCAGATCCATTACCTGAAATATGAAACAAGTGTCATAAATGGATGATGAAGAACAATATTCACACATATATTTACACAGGAACCTATGGGAGGGAAGGACTGGCCACATATTCCTCCTTGCACTCAGGGCTTCAAAATGTGATAGTGTTAACACTTCACAAAGCCACAGTAGTAGTAGTAGTAGTAGTAGTAGTAGTAGTAGTAGTAGCAGTAGTAGTAGTAGTAGTAGTAGTAGTAGAAGCAGCAGCAGCAGTAGTAGTAGTAGTAGTAGTATCAGCAGCAGCAGCAGTAGTAGTAGTAGTAGTAGTAGTAGTAGTAGTAGTAGTAGCAGTAGTAGCAGTAGTAGTAGTAGTAGTAGTAGTAGTAGTAGCAGTAGTAGTAGTAGTAGTAGCAGTAGTAGTAGTAGCAGTAGTAGTAGTAGTAGCAGCAGCAGCAGTAGTAGTAGTAGTAGTAGTAGTAGTAGCAGTAGTAGTAGTAGTAGCAGCAGCAGCAGTAGAAGTAGTAGTAGTAGTAGTAGTAGTAGTAGTAGTGGTAGTAGTAGTAGTAGTAGAAGTAACAGCAGCAGCAGCAGTAGTAGTAGTAGCAGCAGCAGCAGCAGCAGTAGTAGCAGCAGCAACAGCAGCAGTAGTATAATGTGACGGACAACAAACGGAACACTGACCCCCTTTGACCCCGGCGTAGAGAACTTGACATTGCTTGGCATCGTCCTCATCAAATCCAGACTGATCTGTTTCCGGTACCGGGCCGCCAGCTGCAAGAAACAGTTTCAGATTGTATGTCTGCTGTGTTAAAGAGTTCAGCTCCTCTTGTTAGAACTACAACACTGCATTTCTACCATTGAAATTATGTTATTTATATACTTTTATCATTATTATATTATTTATTACATATTAGTATAACATTCAAAAAAAAAAAAAAAAAGCAAAGGCAAACTACTGAATGTAAAACTTGACTAGGAATGACAAACAGCCAAAAACTACTGGCGCTGACTGCTACGTCCTGATATATGAAGCACAAAATTGGCACTCTCCCGCTGTTTATACTTCACCTCCACACCGCAAGGTACAAGAGGAACAAGATGAGATGAAATGATGGATGGGCACTCTCCCGCTGTTTATGCTGCACCTCCACACCGCAAGGTACAAGAGGAACAAGATGAGATGAGAGTGATGTACCTTCATGCCATGATGTCAAGCTGTCCAGCATCTTCACTCTTGTTCTCTCCTGCCTCTCTTCTCCTTCAACTTGCCCGTTGTGAAGATACACTCCAGCTTCTCCCTTCATCATTGTATACTCAAACAATGTGCAGTCTTCTGCGGATTGTCCGTAAACAGACACAGTAGCTGAATAAATCAGAGTTTAGTTAGTTTAGTTTAGTCGACGGATCGGCATTACGGCACACGGGTGTAACCAATAAGAGCTCCGTTCTACTCCTAACCCAAGCCTGAGTCCGGGGAATCTCAGCTCAGTGCACGAACCCCGTATCACCGGCGAGGATCCTTGGGTAGATTTTTAACTCGAAATTATTTTTTCGGGGGCGGGGGGGGGGGGATGAATGGTCTCAAAGTATGGTGTCCGCCTCGAGTGCTGAAGGTTCCTGGGTTCAAGCCGCGGTGAGGGCCGGGATTTTTCACGTGGACTTCTAGTAACAAAATGTTCCCTGGTCTCTGGGTAGTGAGATAGGATGCCCGTGTGTATTGTTGCTCACGTAAAATAATCCCCTGGCAATTGGGAATCGAAAAAGAGTAGCCTAATGGCGCGGCCCGGGCAAAATTTTGAATTTGAATAAAACAGATAGAAACAGCAATACACTCACCGGAGAATCTGGAGCAGCACTACACAAACTCCTGAAGTAATGTGCGCCTTTCTCCAGAACAATGTCCTCAACCTGAGCCAGTACAAAGATTCGCCACATCTGCCTCCGGTGGGTGTCCGGAATACCAGCTCTGACCAGAGTCTTCAGCTCTTTCTTCTGTGGAGAATAAGATCGTGATCATCAGGTGAGGAATGTTGGTGAGGTGGTGATTTGTGTTGATGTTTATCAGGTGAGGGCTGTGGTTTGTGTGGATGTTTATCAGGTGAGGGTTGTTGGTGTGGTGAATTAAGTGGTCGTTTATCAGGTAAGGCTGTTGGTTTGTAAGGATGTTTATCAGGTGAGAGCTATTAGTTTGTGTGGATGTTTATCATGTGAAGGCTGTTGGTGTGGTGAATTAAGTGGTCGTTTATCAGGTAAGGGCTGTTGGTTTGTAAGGATGTTTATCAGGTAAGGGCTGTTGGTTTGTAAGGATGTTTATTTGGTGAGAGCTATTGGTTTGTGTGGATGTTTATCAGGTAAGGGTTGTTTATTTAATTATTATTTTTTTTTTTTAAGCATATCTTTTACAGGACTTAGCTGTCAACACCAGCATCTTTCAGCTGTATGTTGATCTCTTGGCAAGATTACGCTCAGTAGTTTGCCATTGCTTTCTGAGCGGCCGGCTCACATACCCCGTAAGTTACCGATGCGATTCGAACCACTGCTGATTTGAACCGTCATCACGTTACCTGACGAGAGTATAAAAGATTACGGAGAAAAGTCATAACCTCTAAGCCACGAAGCCGGCTAAGGGTTGTTGGTGTGGTGAATTAAGTGGTCGTTTATCAGGTAAGGGCTGTTGGTTTGTGTGGATGTTTATCAGGTGAGGGCTGTTGGTGTGGTGACTTGCATGGTTGTATATCAGGTGAGGACAGCTGGTTTGTGTGGATGTTTATCAGGTGAAGGCTGTGGGTTTGGGTTAGATGTTTATCAGGTGAGAGCTGTTGGTTTGGGTGAATGTTTATCAAGTGAGGGCTGTTGGTGTGGTGGCTTGTATGGATGTCTTGATCCGTTGCCAGATTCCGTGCCATATGCTTTATCCCGATCACGGTGTCTTTAATCTTCTGTATCAATCTTCATTTTGGTTGACCTCTGCCTTGTTTTCTGGGGACTGTTCTCTCCAAGCTACTGTGAAGTTTAACGCCCAACATTTCTCAGTTTCCAATAATTTCTTTTGCGTCCGCTCGCTATTAACTCAAGCGTCGTTCACACACACGCTGCTACTTCTAGAACACTGGACTCATTTTTGCATGTGGATTTTTTTTCGCATATCCTTTACAGGACATCGCTGTCAACACCAGCATTTTACCGCTGTTGTTGATTTCTATGGCAAGATCACGCTCAGTAGTTTGCTATTGCTTTCTGAGCGGCCGGCTCACTTATTCCGTAAGTCACCAACGCGGCGAGAAACGCTACCAATTCTCGCGCACTGCGTTACCCTACGTGGATAAACGGGATTACGGAGAAAGTCGTTTAAATCCTAGGCCAGGGAGACCGGCGCATGTGGATTAGATTTCCCTATTTCCAGTGTCTCTCGCCATCAGGGGAAGCCACTTCCACCTTAGAGGCACTTGCAATTTATGTCGTCAAGTCTAGGACGAGAAGTCAGCATTTTAGTCCAGCTAAACGGTGCACGCCGTTTCCGTGGCTGAGGGCTTGCGGACGCGATTCGTGAGCCCGCTTATCTGCGTTCTAAACACAGCTGCGACCGATTTGGCAGCAGACCGCGTCGCGCTGGGACTTAACGTGTTGGTATGGGAGCCGGTCGTTCAGAAAGCAATGGCAAACTACTGAATGTAACCTTGCCAAGACATCAATAACAGCAGTAACATGCTGGTGTTGACAGCGATGTCCTATAAATAGGTTATGCAAGAAAAAAAAAAACGGTGTAAGGGTGGTACGTGTAATTTTATCATCAGCACATTGGATGGTTAAGAGCGAGCACTCTTGAACAAAAGAAAAAATAAGAAGGATTGATTAACCTCATGATGATGATGAAACAAAAAGGTTCAACAGGCAAGAGCCTCGACTTCATTGCACTGGGTTTTATCCCATTTGCCTCGGTCTCTTTCCAAAAGGCGGCCTGACAAAAGCATCGCATAAAGCACAAACTCCACAGCTTAAGCTCCATGAGTCTCTGAGAAAATTACACTCGTGAACCGAACGACATAGGCCGGAATCGAACCCACAACCTTCGAAGAGCATAACAGGCAGTGTAACCACTTCGCCACGGGGACTCCGATGATGATGACGCCGAAAGAGTTGAATACCCCAGGATTTTCTATTCCCTACATGCAACCCACTGACCTAGATGAAATCACACACTACTCACGCTGCCCATTAGACACTTTGATTTGTTCTTGAGGTACACCAGCCAGTTCTTTTGGTGCTTCTCGTAGGAACTGGCTTGACACAAGAAGTGCTGGCTGAGTTCTTGGCAAAGGTAATGCAACAACAGGCCATCATCTGTGGATCACATCAAACACCGTTCACCAGAAGTTACTCTGAACATTTTTTTTAAATGTATAAAAGAAAAACAAGAGGATCGACTTCACTGCAAGTCAGTAGTGGAGGAAGAAGGAAAGCATTCTAAATTCTTATTCTCAAAGTGTGGTAAAGAGAAGCACAATAAATTATTATCCTCAAATTGGGGAGAAGTGTAGAACACTAAAGACTTATCCTCAAATTGGGGAAAAGGGAAAAACACTATATTCGTATCCTCAAATTGTGGAGAAAAAAATAACTGATGAAAGAAAAAGAACAGATTTCTTATCCTCAAATTGTGGAGAAAGAAAGAACACTATATTCTTATCCTCAAATTGGGGAGAAGGAGAGAATATTATTTTCTTAACCTCAAATTGGGGAGAATGAAAGAAAACTGTACTCTTATTTTCAAATTGGGAAGAAGAAAAGAACACTACATTCTTAACCTCAAACTGGGGAGCAGGAAAGAACACTATATTCGTATTCTCAAATTGGGGAGAAGCAAATAACACTATATTCTTAACCTCAAGTTGGGGAGAATGAAAGAACACTATATTATTATTCTCAAATTGGGGAGAAAGAATAAAAACACTATATTCTTATCCTCAAATTTGGGAGAAAAGAAGCACACTATATTCTTATCCTCAAATTGTGGAGATGGAAAGAACACTAAATATTTATCATACAATTGAGGAGAATGGGAGAACACTAAATACTTATTCTCAAATTGGGGAGAAGGGAAGAACACTATATTCTATCCTCGAATTGGAAGGAAAGAAAGAACACTATACTCGAATCCTCAAATTAGTGAGAAGGAAATAACACTATATTTTTAACCTGAAATTGGGGAGAACGAAAGAACACAATATTCTTATTCTCAAATTTGGGAGAACGGAAAAAAAAAAAACAACAACACTATATTCTTATCCTCAAATATGTGTGTATCGGAAGCGGGACATCTGCTTACGATCAAGAAGTTTTCCGGAAGGTTGTTATGGGAGCGAGTTACATAAA
This sequence comes from Cepaea nemoralis, assembly GCA_014155875.1. Classification (NCBI taxonomy): domain Eukaryota; kingdom Metazoa; phylum Mollusca; class Gastropoda; order Stylommatophora; family Helicidae; genus Cepaea; species Cepaea nemoralis. The sequence continues at coordinate 214,045 of JACEFZ010025600.1, read as the reverse complement.
TAAACACACACAGTATTATTTGGCGCTCACAGAAGGAGAAGAAGGAAGGAGAGACTAGAAGACGCACTAGACAACATACAATTTGTAAGCTATAGTTACCGACCGGGAGTGTCTAATTGGTCGTGCGTCGAAGTACACTTGTTCCTGCAGCGAGGCGCCGTCGTCATTTGGAGGCGACAGGTTCGATCCGGTCGGTGTCTATAGCTTTCAAATTTTATGTTGTCTAGTGCGTCTTCTAGTCTCTACTTCCTTCTTCTCCTTCTGTGAGCGCCAAATAATACTATGTGTGTTTATTTATGTAATTGTCTTAGTGGCATCAACGGTTTCGCCCCCCCCCCCCCCCCCTATTGATTTCTATGGGAGCGAGGTTCTGCAAAGGACATGCTACTGAATGAATGAATGAATGAATGAATGAATGAATGAAGTTCAGCAGTCCTTACCTGCGAAGTGATGCTTAAAGCCATAACTGTCTACATGCACCTCCCCTGATGCCAGGTGCTCGTAGGTAGGGAGGCTGGGGTTGATTTTCCGGGCTTCTTCCAACAATGACAAAATCCTGTGCTTGTGCTGCAAGGAACAATGGCAGTTATTGTATGATTATATTACTAATATATCTTAGTTAAAACCTTAAACCAAAACTCTAAATACAACATCTAAACCTACATTCTAAACCAAAAACGTTAAAGCAACAGCCAACAGTTTAGTTTTGGGTTTAGGGTTTCGATGTGGGTTTTGGTTTATTTTTCTGGTTTAAGGTTTGCATTTTAGTGTTTCGAATTTATAGACAGGGGTTAGGTTTGCATGCAAGAAGGGGTTTGAAAAAGATGTATTACAGGGCAAAAGAAATAGAGGAAGACCTGAAAACTCACGGAGCAGAGAAGTAGAAACAGAAATGAAAAATATGAGAAGGGCATGGACAAAGCTACATGGGATAGCTAAAGAAGTAAAGATAGGGGTACTAAGATTGAGTTGGTTGAGAACTTATGGACAATGAGAGATACATAGCAACAGAAGCAGATGACGAACGTAAGTTAGTTAATTAGATGATTCTTTTTGCACAGCGAACCATTCAGTCCATAAGTGCTCGGATATACTCCTCAGTAAATCCCGCAGCGTAATGTAACTCTGCGATATGCACCTAACGAGATGCAACGAAATATACCAGGAAATAAATCGTGAGGCGTTAACAATTAAGCTGTTCCACCAGTTTTGTGCAAACAGAAAGAGTTCGCTGTAAATTGTCCTACGCTTAACGTTAAGTACATAAAGTAAAGGACCAGTTTACACACCTTAAGGCGTATTGGGCTTATGGTGCTAGACCCTTATTTTCTGGACCAATAGGTATTTATGGGATGATATATTGAGTGTCATGCTGGCCGACTTGACTTCTTAAGACATTCTCTGGTACCCATTTTATATGTTCTCAACATGGAAGCCCAGGATAATTTGAACAAATCTGTCTCGACGTAGATTCGATCCAATGACCACAAGGCCGGCAGGCAGGATATCTAGACACATGTGAATGCAAGGATCTCATGTGAGTTATTCGCTAGGATGTGGCATGGTAAAAAGTGTCAAAATCGAAGTGTTATTTTTCTGAACTGAAAATGCCAGAGTTACTATGTAATTTGATCACTGAATTATTCCCACAGGTATGTGTCAGGTCTTGTCACATTTGACTGAGCTACCGCATAACAGTAGACGGTACTATCTGCTTTCTGTTAACACCGATCATTACACATAATGTCACACCAAATAGATACACAGACACGAACCATATCACTTCATGAACACATTAAATTAAGGGAACAAACTTACTCGATCGCCACCAAATAACGACAACTCTGCATCATCCATTGTGTCGGTCCCTGTGAAGCGGATGCTAGACTGTATCAGGGAAATGTACTCCAGCTTCCACACCTCAATGTCCGCCTCCAGACTGCGGACTTTGCTGCAGACATTTATAAATATCAATAACAGTTCCAATAATATCAATAATAAGTCCAAATTTACAACGAACTCTTTCTGTTTGTACAAAACTGGTCGAACCGCCTAAATGTTAACGCCTCACGATTTATTGCCTGGCATATTTCGTTGCATCTCGTTAGGTGCATATCGCAGAGTTACATATAATATGAAGTGAATAAATATATAACTCTCCAGTATGCATCTGACGAGATGCAGTGAAATATGTTAGGAAATAAATCGAGAGTCGTTAGCAATTAGGCGATTCCAGCCGATTTTGTGCAGACAGAAAAGGTTCGTTGTAAATTTGAAATTACCGTGAGGATTAATAGATGTTAAACATTCGAACAATACCTTTGACTATGTGTTTTAATTGTTTCATCTTAAGAATTATTCATTTATTACTTCATATTTTATACAATAATAAATCACCAGAAACGCCTAAAATACAAAATGAGAACAGTTAGGTATGTGTGACTCATGTGAAAAAGTGAGAGATAATAAATACAGACATAGTGGACATGTCTTACAACCATCGCAAACCCGGGGAACGTTCGTTGTAAGGTATGTACACTGTGATCATCCAGTGCCTTGGGCAATCATGCCTCTCCACAAATTGCGATCTCTGACGGCATGGATCAATTCATGTGTTGACTCCCTTCCGTGTCATGACACAAGACTGTTAAGAATCTTCTCACGCTGTCTTACTTTATCTTTCTTTCCGCAAAAATGTCCGGTTGTCACAACATGTTCCAGTTTGTGTCTTCTCATAACGTGGCCAAAAACGATGACTGCCTCTTTCTGATGTTTGTGATATGTTGTCTTTGCGATTCAGCCTCCTTTACAACCTCTTGATTGCTCATTTTGGCTGTGCAATTAATTTTCTGCATTTTTCTATAAAACCACATCTCCAAGGCTTCCGTGGATTTTTCTGCATGTTTACTAATTGTCCAGGAGTCGCAGCCGTATGTTAAAACTGGTTCTATGTAACATGTAAGAATTCGTTTTCTGACTTTCAAAGATGTGCACTGTGCCTGAGTGTATTACCTCTCACGTTTTTGAAGGAGTCACTCATACCTAACAATTTTCTTTTCGTATTGTTCAGCTGTTAATACTCTTATCTATTAAGAATCATACATACGTTGTTGACAGACAATCAAAAATATTAATAACTGAGAAACAAAAATATTAATTACAGACAAACGTAATTGTCAATGGCAGACAAATAGACATATCAATAAGAGTAAGAAATATAAATAACAGACAATCAGAAATATTAATAACAGACAAACACAAATGTCAATAACAGACAATAAGGAATATTAATAACAATCAAACAGAAATGTCAATAATAGACAATAAGGAATATTAATAACAATCAAACAAAAATGTCAATAATAGATAAACAGAAATATCAATAACAGATAATCAGGAATATCAATAATAATCAATCAGAAATATAAATAACAGACAATAATAAATATTAGCAACAGACAAACAGAAATGTCAATAACCAAAAAAAAAAAAAGTATTAAAAAATATAGACATACAGAAATGTCAAAAACAGACAAACAGAAATGTCAGTTACAGACAAATAGAAATGTCAATAACAGACAATCAGAAATATTAATAACTGTTAGTCAGAAATATGTGTTTTAGAAAGTCAGAAATAGTAATACCAAACAACAAGAATCACCAATAACATTAAGGGATAAACATCAATGCGAGACAAACTATCAGACATATACATATATATCAGACATTAATAAATACGAAAATCATACAATCAGACATATCTGTACAGACACTGCAATGGGAATTACATGAAGGCAGCTGAGATGTGGTTTCTGAGACGATTGGTGCGTATACCTTTAACTAACAACTATTACCTGGAAGAGACTAATGACACATTAAGAAAGACACAGTGCTCTGTAGTCATATAATGAGAAGAAGTGTATTGGAGGACACGGTGGCGACTGGAAGCATCAATGGTAGATGAGGTAACCGAGGCAGATGATGCGTAATGGTATAAGATGATGACATAGAGATATGTCGGCAGAACTAATAAAAAATATGAAGGATTGGGGTCTGTGGAGAGACACGAACGCCTGCGCACTGACTGCGTCCCTGTTTAGATTGCATAATACAATTGCCACATCAATCATTAATATTAATGAATCATGTCGTATTGATTTTACATATTTCCCATGCCTCTATAATGTATATCTTTTATATTATTATTATTGTTCTCATTTAACCCCAAGCAGTGTCTGCATGAAATAATGTATGAAAGAGAGTGATAAAAGGGCAGAATGTTAGACCGGTCTGTTTGCCCAATTCTCAACCCTTTGAAAATATGGTTTATTTGTTCGTTTTTCCACATGATCCCTGAATGACAGGCTTCTATCAAAGGTGATTCCCAGGGACCTCAGCGTATTCTATCTATTAACATTTCTGCCATTCATTGTGAAGCCTGGGATGTCAGCCTTAACAATATTATTGTCCCGAGAGCACCATAACACGGACACTTTCTGGGTTAATGACACTACCCATCTCTGTACACCAGAGGATTATTTTGTTTACTACCGCCTGCAACATTTGCATTAAGTTGAAGCAACAAATGTGTGGGAAAAGTGACTGAATGTAACAATTGTTGGAACAGAACCAGTAAAATCACCCACCCATCCTGAGCTTTCATCTTCTCGTGCTCTTGACCCCGGAGCTTGGCCAGCCGTCTGACCTCTTCATTGAGGAACCTGTTCTGATTCTGAAGGACACGTATCCTTTCCTGGAAGTCCTTGTTCATCGTGGACATTCTGCAGAAAGGGCAATTTGAATGAACTTAAGATATAAATAAGAATATATTTGTATATTTTGTGTATGTATTTGTTTGCCGATGAAGGCTATTCGCCGCAACGTTCTTTTTTTCGTAATTATTTTCTGTAAAGCTGCATTACTTAGATGTACTTTCTCATCTCATCTCATCTAATCTCATCATGTTCCTCTTGTACCTTGCGGTGTCGAGGTGAAGTATAAACTTCGTGAGAGTGCCCGGTTATGGGCTTTGTATATCGACATTCCCATGGATTCTGCTTTACATCTTTAAAGATGTACTTTATTCTATTTAAAATTGCACAGCTTTACCTTAGTTCCACTAATTTTATTCATATTTTAACTAAGAAGCGCGGCAAAGAAAAGTTGCATACAGATAAAAAGCCAGCGTCTCGACACAAATCTTTTTCAGTACCGAAGCAGAGCAACAATAATATTCTTCTTTCTCCCTTTATCCTCCATGGTGGCATAGCAATTAATCAAATATGTCCTATTTCATGCATCTCCGTCCATATCCTCCTCATATTATTCAGTTGAGTTGAACTAAAAGTTCAGTTCAGTCAAAAACCGACATCGCAGAACTCAGGCGATTCTCATAATTGCTTCGGTTTCGTCTTTAACAGCCAGCGAAGTTCCCCAATACCAATGCTACCAGTAGCAGTCTCATTATGTGTCCTCTCCTCAGAGAACTGAGTGTCGGCCAAACCCTCTAGCCCAGTGGTTCTCAACCTTTTTTGGCCCATGCCCCCCTTTACCATATGTTCAGAGCGTCATTCCACCCCTTTCAAATTTCCTCCCTATAAATCCCACCACCCTTAAACAGTATACATAAAAATGGAAGCTAAATTTAATAACACATACTAGAGCAAGCCTAAACATCTACATAAAACGTGATTTGCGGGTCTACTTACGTTATACAACGAATTTCATTAGGGCGAGAAGTATAGAATCGTAAAATTTAGAGGGAAAAACAATATCAAGTAACTGGTTCTTGTATTAATGCGATCTTGAAATAATCTTAATTCCGCCCCCTCCCCCCCTGGAAACCCTAAATCCCCCCCTCCCCGGGGGGGGGGGGAATTTCCCCACTAGTTGAGAACCACTGCTCTAGCCACTCCCTGCCCCACTATTTGCTCTAGGCTATGGTGATTCATATGTTCTTCCACATTCATATGATCCCAAATGGCCCTGATCACATCTGCCTTATCGTGCACCAGGGACGCAGAGGTGTTTCCAGGGCACCAGGGACGCAGAGGTGTTTCCAGGGCACCAGGGAGGCAGAGGTGTTTTCAGGGCACCAGGGCCAGGTTTTATACTGGCCAAGACCTACTGATACGTCCTAGTCGTGCGTCCTGGGCAACAGGTCCCTCCGGGGTCCTGGCTAACGCAGTAGGATCGCTGATTCTTCCGAAGTCGAAGAGTGTCTGCCTGTACGGCGAGGAACCACCAGTCTGCACACCAATAAGCCAGACATGGGACAACGGATACTCACGCACACCTCAGGTCCCGTATGACATCACACTGATGTTAGACAACAGGATGTCTTCATCCGACATACATGACTTCAGGCTGGAGTTCACAGCCAGCGAACGCAAGCAAGCAGCAAGCAACTACCAATAAATCACTCCCTGTAGAAAGAACACTGTGAGACGGGGGAGGAGGGAGGGGGGTACCTAATACACCCGGCTCTATAAGTGCGCGAATCTGACCAGACATGAGTATTTCAACAAAGATGAAACCAACACCAAACTAGGCACTCCTGGAATCCAGGAAGCAAAACACGCATCCCTATTTTCGCACGCAGAAAGTAAACACAATAAGGTCCCCAATTATAACTAACCAAAGACATCGACAGTTTAAAGGGGCCCGAACACATGTTTCTCAAAATGTGAGTGACTGAGTGTGAGTGAGTGTGAGTGACAAAAGAGGACCGAGTCATTACAATGCAGTTGGTTTCATTAATACATATCCACTGTATTGTTAATGCAACCCCATAATTCTACATTTGGTTTGTTTAATAAACTTTCAATCTATTGTTATCACAATTCCCAAAATTCAACATTTGGTTACTTTAATACATCTATAGTCTATTGTTATTATAGCCCCATAGTTATACATTCGGCTTCTTTTATACATTTCCAATCTATTGTTATCGCAGCCCCAAACCTCTACTTTTGGTTTCTATTATGCATCTGCAATCTATTGTTATCACAGCCCCAACATAGTGGAATACAATGAATTGCTACAGCTTAGTTCCATTTACTTCCACGTTGCATTTGGGAAGTCATGGTTTCTGTGTAATTACCATTTCTTCTTGTATATTTCTTCCACGTTACAAGATATAAAACCCGTATACAACCATACTGGAGGGTAAGACTGAAGGCAGGCGAGCAAGAGGTAGACAACGATACAAGTAGGAAGGTAACATCAAGAGATGAACGACCTGCAGTTTGACAGAATGTACAATCAAGACAAGAAGCAGATATTGTTGAAGATCAATTGCAGCCAACCTTCATTGTGGCGACGGCACCTGATTAATTACTTCTTTTTGTTCCTATTCAGTCGAAGACCTTCGTATTGCCTTTCTGCTGCAGTTTTATCTATCCTTTCTTGTAAGTGCTTTTCATTTTCAGCCGTCAAGCGCAACAAATTGACACGCTCCACTTAAAATAATCTGCTTTCTCTCCTCGGGATGTATCGCTTACCTTCTCTTGCTGTCATAAGTGTCATGGTTGACTGACTTGCTTCCCAGCTTCTCATCGAGATCCTCGATGATCTCATCTTTCTGTTTAAGTATCTCATGAAAGCATGTCTGCCGGTTCAGGACTTTGGCCAGCTCACACTTTGTTGCACTGGTGATTTAGAACAAAATGCAAAATGTACTCGCCAGTAAAGAGTTAGGAAGAAAATACAACACGAAATAGAAGAATAAAAATGTGGGTTTGTAGAAGGAAAGGGTATAGTAAATGCTGTGTACTTGTTGAGAACATTAATGAAGCGTTCGACAGAAGTAAAAAAGGGCCTAAATCTGTGCTTTATTGACTACACAAAGGTTTTCTATGAAATATGACATGTCAACAAGATAGTAATGCTTGAAGATCTACAAATTGATGGGAAAGGCCTTAGACTTGTCAAAAACATATATTGGAAACAAGCTGCCATTAAGATTGATAATGAAGTGGGACAATATCAGCCTATTAAGAGAGATGTGCGACAGGTATGTATAATGTTTCGATCTCTCTCTCTCTCTCTCTCTCTCTCTCTCTCTCTCTCTCTCTCTCTCTCTCTCTCTCTCTCTCTCTCTCTCTCTCTCTTCCCCCTCCCCCTTCCTATAAAGTGCAAATATTATTAGATATTTAGAAAATATGAACGGAATCACTATTGGGGGAACATAACATCAATAATATTAGATATACAGATGATACAGTATTGATTGCAGACAACGAACACGATCTGCAACATTTAGTAGATACGGTTATTGTACACAGTGAACAATTAGGATTAGAAGTAAATTGTAAGAAGACAGATTATGGTCGTCTGTAAAAAGAAAGAAATACCAGAATGTAATATGCGGATAAATGGGAATATTCTTAAGCAAGTAAATCGATACAACTATCTCTCCGGTGATCGTGTGAGATGGGAAAGATGACCGCCCATGTTTATCGGCACAGGCAAGTGATGATAAAAAGTTGTCAATTCCTGTTAAAAAAGAGTGCTTACAGTGTTACTAAAGAACCTGTTATTGTATGCGTGTGAGAAATTGACAATACACACATACCGAGACACTTCTGAGGACCGAAGAAGTCTGGCTCCTGCGGACAATGTAAAGAATACCGTGGGTTTACGAAAAACAAACAATCAGACAACAAATAAACAAACGAAGCAATACTTCAAGAAACAGACGAGAACCGCAAATTGATTTGACAAATTAGATGTAGACTGTCAAGACAGGTTATGAAGACAAATACACTTGAAAACCCATTGACAAATGGGAAATTTAATGAGCAAAAGTCCGGAGGAAGACAGATGGCAAAATTAGGAAAGGAACACAGACCTGATCAGACGAAGGTAATCATGTGAAAATTGAAATAACACGCACGCTTGGTGAAAGCCATTTTGCTATAGCTATTGCGCATGCGCAAACTTCTCGATTCTCACTTCTCTCATATGGAGTATTGCTTAAGAACCAGTCTGTGTCCTAAAATAAGAGTTTCTATTGTCTATAATCTATCATGCATTTTAAAATAAAATTCTTGTTACTTCATTACATTCCCTCGTATATATAACTATACTTTATTAACTGGAAATTGGTTTATTTCACTCTGTCACCATGTTTTGTGAGTATGCGTGGGGTTAATGTGTTCTTTTATTCATTGTCACATGGAATGAATAGCGGCTTGTGCTGTACCTTCTGACCTCGTGGGAGAAGAAAACCCCATCTGTTACTTCTCTGGTTCAAGCTTTACTATGTCTGAATATAAGCTGTTACCAAATGGAATAAACTAACCATGAAAAAATGCTAGTTAACAGAGGCTCGGATAAAACATGCGCAGTAAACCAGGCAAGTTAGTAGAGGTGCGGGTAAAACAGGTTTGATAGTAGAGCCACGAGTAAATCAGGTGCAGTAAACCAGGCAAGTTAGTAGAGGCGCGGGTAATATAGGCACAGTAAACCAGGCAAGTTATTAGAGACGCGGGTAATATAGGCACAGTAAACCAGGCAAGTTATTAGAGACGCGGGTAATATAGGCACAGTAAACCAGGCAAGTTATTAGAGGCGCGGGTAATATAGGCACAGTAAACCAGGCAAGTTATTAGAGGCGCGGGTAATATAGGTGCAGTAAACCAGGCAAGTTAGTGGATGTGTGGGTAAAACTGACAAGTGATTAGAGGCACGAGTTATATATGCGCATTAAACCAGGCAAGTTAGTAGAGGTGTGGGTAAAACAAGCGCAGTAAAACAGACAAGTTATTAGAGGCGCAGGTAATATAGGCGCAGTAAACTGGGCAAGTTATCAGAGGCGGTGGTAAAACAGGAAAGTTAGTATAGGCACGAGTTAAACAGGCGCAGTAAGACAGGCACAGTAAGACAGGCGCAGAGAGCGTGGGTAAAACAAGCGCAGTAAAACAGACAAGTTAGTAGAGGAGCGGGTAAAATATGAGCGGGTAAAGCAGAGAAATCAATAGAGGCGCGGGTATAGTTGGCGCATTTAAAAGGTCAAGTTAGTAGAGGCGCGGATTAAACAGGAGCAGTAAATCAGGCAAGCTAGTAGAGGCGCGGATAAAACAGGCACAGTAGAATTGGCACATTAACAGAGGCGCGGGTAAAACAGGCGCAGTAAAAACGTGCAAGTTAATAGAGGCGCGGGTAAAACAGGCGCAGTAAAACATGCAAGTTAATAGAGGCGCGGGTAAAACAGGCGCAGTAAAACATGCAAGTTAATAGAGGCGCGGGTAAAACAGGCGCAGTAAAACATGCAAGTTAATAGAGGTGTGGTTAAAATATTCAAGTTAGTAGAGGTGTAGTTAAAATAGACAAGTTAATAGAGGTGTGGTTAAAATAGGCAAGTTAGTAGAGGCGCGGGTAAAACAGGCGGAGTAAAACATGCAAGTTAGTAGAGGCGCGGGTAAAACAGGCACAGTAAGACAGGCAAGGTTTTACCCCCCCCCCGCCCCCCACACACACACACGCACACAAACACACACACACACACACACACACACACACACACACACACACATATATATATATTCTGTATTGCAGAGTTTGCTTGTCCTTTTCTGTTCCTAATCTCTGTTGTACATCTTTCATCTGATGTTATAAATACCCCTAGGTATTTAAAATGATCCACTTGATGAAGAAGTTTCCCTTCTATCCCAATTTCACATTTTGGTGTCACTTTCTTCTTTGATATCACGGTTGTTACTGTTTTACTGTTTTACTGAATGAATGAATGAATGAACATCTTTATTTTCAAAGGGTTAAGAATTGGGCACGCAGGCCCGTCTGACATTCTGCTCTTCTTCACAATTTCCTCTCATACACTCTTTCATTCAACATCACTTATGAAGCAAATTTTTGACATCAAAAGAACAATAGCATTATAACGCATGAAAAATAATCAATAACAAATGACTCACTGAGGCAATGTTTAACATGGGCATTATAAATACCTAAGGAAAGTGTAACGTGCCATACATATGGGAATGTTTGTTGGCTAGTTGTCATTTGAGATAATTTACCATTATTATTGTATTTTTTGTTTGTTTTGTTTATGGGGGAATGTAGTCAGTACTGAGGTAGTGTTCAAACAGATTGCGAATATATGTATAATGATTTGTGGTGTCTTTGATTTCTTGTGGAAGATTGTTCCACAAGTGAGCGGCAGAGTATGCTAAGCTTGATATTCTAGGAGAGTCCTTCCCTTCCACTCTCCGTCATTACAGAGAGTTCTTCCCTTCCACTCTCCGTCATTACAATGTCCAACAATTGTTACAGATCTTTTGCATTATTCACCATCAATACTGTGTCATCTGCATAGCGTATATTGTTTATATTATAACCTCCGAATATGCTTGCTTGCTTGCTTGTGTTCGTTGGCTTGAGCTCCAACGCGAAGTCCTGTATGTCGGATGCACCTGAGGTTTGCGTGAGTATCCGTTGTCCCATGTCTGGCTTATTGGTGTGCAGACTGTTGGTCCCTCGCCGTACAGGCAGACACTCTCCGACTTCGGAGGAATCGGCGATCCTACTGACTTTAGTCAGGACCCCGAAGGAACCTGTTGCCCAGGACGCTCGACGAGGACGCGTCAATAGGTCTTGGCCAGTATATAACCCGGCCGTGGTGCTTTGGAAACACCTCTGCGTCCCACCTCCGAATATTATTCCTGGCTTCTCTTTGATCTCTCTCATTATTACTTCGCTATAGAGGGAGAAGAGATCCGGTGACAAAATACACTTATTTGTTCATAATTTCCTTCCTTATTTCCCATTTTAATTGCTGCTACCTGGTTCCAGTAAATATTTTTTTTTTATTCTGAGATCTTTCCGGTTAATATTAATATCTTCCAGCATATTAATTAGTTCATAATGTTTTACTTTATCAAATGCCTTAGTATAATCTATGAAGCACAGATATATATCTTTCTGTGTATATATGTAGACCAATAGGCAATCGATGAGTGATGTGCTCAATATCTCACTAGCCGATGTTACTTCAAATACCATTTTTTGGTACTCATTTTAAGTGGGTTCACCCGAGAGCCTAGTTTAACTTGTTAACTATCCCCGACTTGTGCTGGATTCGAACACAATACCACAGGGTCAACAGGCCAGAGTACTAGCCACCACGCTAATCGCGAGACAAATTTAACTGAATAAGACCATGGGATGATTGATCGTGTTAACCGACTTCCTGTATCTGGCATGAACTTATATATCGCCGAAATGTTTTCATTTGGTTATAATATAACATGTTTGGACATGTTATGAGAAGAAATGGATTGGAGAACTTAGTGACAACTGGCAAGATCGATGGGAACAGACCAAAGGGAAGACCGAGAAGTAAATACCTGGATGGCTTGACCTCATGGCATGGTCGAGACAGGAACACTACGCTGATCCACAACTCTGGTGATCGAGTGAAATGGCGAGTCATGACCGCCCACGGTTTCCGGCATGGCTCATGATTGATTGATTGATAATACAACAAGTCTGCTATCACATTAATAACTGCTAAGTGATGATGGCATGCATGCAAGAGTACAGGAAAATGGTGAACTGTCTGAACCTTTTCCTGTCACTAATGGAGTGAAACAAGGATGTGTCCTGTCACCGACACTGTTCAGCCTCATGTTTTCAGCCATGCTGACGAATGCCTTCGAGAACAAGCACATTGGAATAGACATCAACTACCGCATGGATGGAAAGTTTTTCAATCTCAGAAGGCTGAAAGCTAAAACCATAATTAACAGCGACACCGTCAGAGAGCTCCTGTTTGCTGATGATTGCGCTCTATACGCCAACTCAGAGGCGGACATGCAACATAATGTTTCAGCTTTCTCACATGCCTGTGCCAATGTTGGGCTCAATATCAATTTGGAAAAGACTGTAGTTATGTACCAGCCAGCTCCAGGGAATAATCACACTGTGCCGAATATCAAAGTGAATGGTCATAGTCTAATTGTTGTGGACAAATTCACCTATCTTGGCAGCACTGTGTCACAAGCTGCCACAATTGATGATAAAGTGAATGCAATAATTTCAAAGGCCAGCGCGGCCTTTGGCAGACTGTACAAGAATGTATGGGACAGAAATGGTATAAGCCTGCAAACAAAGCTGAAAGTCTACAATGCAGTTGTATTATCCACACTGCTATAAACTTGCGAAATCTGGACTGTTTATCAGCGACACGCTAGGAAATTAAACCACTTCCACACAGTCTGCCTTAAGAAGTTACTGAAGATTAAATGGCAAGACAAGATCCCAGACACTGAAGTCCTAGAAAGAGCGTCCAGGCCCAGTATCCACACTCTACTGATGAAGAATCAGATTCGCTGGGCTGGTCACTTGACTCGCATGCCAGATCACAGGCTCCCTAAACGAATTTTTTACAGCGAACTGCGTTGTGGTAAACGCTCCCAAAGTGGCCAGAGCAAACGCTTTAAAGACACTCTGAAAATCTCACTGAATGCTTTTGGAATTCATCATGACACCTGGGAGACTCTAGCCAGAGACCGAAATTCGTGGCGTGCATCATTACGCAAGGGTGCAGTCACTTGTGAGGCAACCAGGACTGCAAGAGCTGTGAAGAAAAGACAGAACAGAAAAACCACTGCAGAAAATCCTCCTTCAGAAACGTCAAGCATTCTTTGTTCACATTGTCAAAGAACATTTCGAGCTAAAATAGGCCTTATCAGCCATCTTAGAACCCACGGCTCCATACCTTCAACCCCACTGGATGAAATGAATGGTCATCATCATTCTGATGGGTAAACAACAACAACAACAACTGCTAAGTCATAACCGTGACACACCTCTACTTCTAATTTTCCGCCATCTATTTTCATTTGGACCAAACCTACTTTCTGTTTGGCAGAGAATATGTTAATTCACCCCGAAATAAAACATATAACCTAGGCTGTAAAATAACAGTTGCCCCACGACAAACATCAGCCACAGAAACCAGTGACCACAGCGTTGACACGGAGAGGAGTAGTAGCTGTACACACTTACATGAGTTCTTTCTCTAGGTCTGAGAGTTTCTCCACCTCACTTCCCATGCGATTGAAGTCCATCTCCACTTGCAGGCTCCTGGGGACGTTCGGGGTAGAATTAAAGTTACTTGAATATGTTATTGTCTGTCTGTCTGTCTGTCTGTCTGTCTGTCTGTCTGTCTCTGTCGGCCAGTCAGTTTGTCAGTCTGTTTATCTATCAACTGGCCTGTCTGTCGGTCGGTCGGTCTGTCCATCCATCCATTTTTGTTTGTTTGTTTGTTTGTTTGTTTGTTTCTTTCTTTTTTTCTTGGCAGAAGAGGTGGAATAAGAAGAAGAAGAAGAAGAAGAAGAAGAAGAAGAAGAAGAAGAAGAAGAAGAAGAAGAAGAAGAAGAAGAAGAAGAAGAAGAAAAAGAACAACAACAACAACAACAACAACAACAAGAAAATGAAGAAGCAGAAGAAGTCAACAATAATAAAAAAAAGACCACAAGTACAACAACAACAACAACAACAACAGGAGTAAGAAGAAACAACAACAACAAGAGAAAGAAGAAGGTGACGACACGCAACTGACGCGCTTCTATTCCTGAGGGCGGTCCTGGACATCAGCCGCTGTCCACTCTCCAGGCACAACTCCTCGCTGGTGTCCGTACTCGTACTGCTGTTGCTGGACCAGGTCAGCGGGTGTGGTGACGTCTGTTGTTGTTGTTGTTGCTGCTGCTGTTGTTGCTGTGTCAGGTGCAGCCTCTCCGATATCTCCACAGACAGTGATACTTGTCGACTGCCGGCATTGAGAAAACTGGGGGAGGATTCTGTAAAATGGTCATCAGTGTTAACTTTGAACTTAGGGTTAGTTCAAAGGTCAATTATATGTAGTAATTTATGAATACAGTAGTTCATGGGTCAGTTAAATGTAGTAATTTATTAACGCGGAACCTTTGAACTCAATGTTAGGTCAAAGGTAATTTAAATATAGTAATTTTCAAATATGGAACCTTTGAACTTTGTGTTAGAACGGAGGTTAATAAAATGTAGCAAGTAACGAATGGTTGAGAAGAACTTCGAAATTACTTCTATATCAGAGGTCAATGAGATGCAATAACCTTTGAACTCAGTGTTAGATCGAAGTTTGGTTACATGCATTTGTTTATACACAACTAACATTTGAACTCAGATTTAGATCAAAGGTTAATGAGATGTTTAGATCAAAGGTTAATGAGATGTAGTAATATATTCACATTGTTAACCTTTCTACTCAGTGGTCGAATCAATATCAACGGGATACAGTCATTAATAAATGCGTAGAATATAAAAGACATTTCAAAACAGAAGCAACCCACGGTTAAAGACACTAATTTTATGTGGCTGTGTTCTTCGCCACTTTCCTTCCCGCAGAACTGTCTATCTTACAAGGATGGATCGACCCCCCAGAACAGTATTAAGTCGAAGAAGCACTTTCTGTATCTGGGATGTCAATCTGGGTCGATGTTGGGTACAACTTCCTTCTGCTACGGTTGAGGGTGACTTGTCAACATTGACTGCCGAAGATCTTTTGACCGAAAATATCTTGTTACATTAATCATTTCTAATAAGAGAACATAAAAAAAATGGTTCCATGAATATATATATATATATATATATATATATATATATATATATATATATATATATATATATATATATATATATATATATATATATATATATATATATATATACCCGGCTTCGTGGCTTAGAGGTTATGACTTTTCTCCGTAATCTCGTATACTTTCGTCGGTAACGTGATGTACGGTGAGAATCAGCAGTGGTTCGAATCGCATCGGTAACTTACGGGGTATGTGAGCCGGCCGCTCAGAAAGCAATGGCAAACTACTGAGCTTGATCTTGCCAAGAAATCAACATACAGCTGTAAGATGCTGGTGTTGACAGCGATGTCCTGTAAAAGGATATGCAAAAAAAATATATATATATATATATATATATATATATATATATATATATATATATACCTATGAGAAGTAAGAAAACATGAAATCACATCAGCAAAATTATGTCAGAACTTGTCCAACGTTTCGGTTATGAACATTCATCATCGTCAACACACAGAAGTACAAATGCAATAGAGCAGCATTATAATATAACACAAAAAGAAATAACTTAAAAAGTTATCAATAAACCGAAAAGCAATGAGAAAAGTGCTGCAGAAATGGCGTGCAAATTTCACTAATGTACTATAAAAATGTAATAGTAAATTATTAATCTTAACATAACGTATTATTATTTTAACATTGAATATTATGAATCTTAACATTGCATACTATTAATCTTAACACAGCGTGTTATTAATATTAACCTAATACATTAGTCATCTTAACATAGCATATTGATTGTAACATTGTATATTCTTATTCTAAATACGGTAAATTATTAATCTTAATATACCAAATTATTTTTGTAATATATTATTCATCTTAGCATAGCAAATACTTAATCTTAACATAGTATATTATTAATCTTACCGTAGTATAAATCAGTGATAAAAACTCAGCCGCGGAGCAAGCACGGCAGGGGATTTCTGATAGTCAGAAGGGGGCCTCATTCCCCGAATGTTTCGGCCTTTTAACTTCTTCACAAGAAGTTAATCTCGACATAGTAAATTCTTTATCTTAACATAGTACATTATTAATCTTAACGTAGTATATTATTAATCTTAACATATTATATTATTAATCTTAACAATGTGTAATGTATTTAAGAGCTCATGTATAAAAACAATGATCAGACGTGACATGATAGAATAGTCAACGAATCACCCCAAAACAACAAGCATGGTAGCTTTGTGAACGTAGTTACAATTCTCAGCAGTGACAAAAATTACTTTGTTTTTCCATAACGCGGTACTGGATCATATTAGGATGTTTCTGGGAAGGAGAGGATGCGAGACAGGGAACTAGTCTCCTCACGCCTTTATAACATGATCTAGATATGAAAAGGCCTGAAGCTTCACCTCCTACAGCAATGTTTTTTTATTCGCTTGCTTAGAACTCAAGCGTAGTCCGCACACGTACTACAGGGTGTAATTTTAATGACTGTGCAGTGTTTGAAAATATTGCCGGTCCAAGTTTTGTATTTACCTATTATGTTGCATGAGCTTTACAGAGGGTGAATACAAAACTTGGACCGGCAATATTTTCAAACACTGTACAGTCATTAAACATACACCCTGTACTACCTCTAGTAGCTGCCATTACTGGGAGTGCACTGGACTGACGTTAGCGTGTGGATTAGCCTTCCCTATTACCAGTGTCCCTCTCCATCAGGTGAACCTACTCCGACTTCTGAGGTACTTGTAATTTACGTTCCCAAGTCAAGGGAGACAGATTGTATTTGCAGCAAAGAACCTCAATGGCTCGGAATGCTGAAGAAGAAGAAGAAGAAGTCAAGGGTGAGAAGTCAACATTTTAGTCCAGCTAACCGGTGTAGGGTTACATTTGCCACCTCATCATCAACACACAAGCAGGTTTTAAGAGCAAGCGATCTTATCCATTCTGCCGTGCTGACCCCCCAGTCAGTGATCCGTTATGGGAATAACATTACTTTAATAAGTAGAACATTCCAGTACATCCATTCATGAATAATTATTTTCATTAATTAGCCAAACAAGATGTTATTTTAGCAATGGTAACTTACAATAAAGTTTAGAAACAATATTTCAGACTAACGAGAATAAACCCATTTACATTAGTTGCATATCCTTTACAGGACGTCGCAGTCAACCCCAGCATTTTTAGCTGTTGTGATTTCTTGGCAAGTTTAACATTCAGTAGTTTACCATTGCTTTCTGAACCGGCCGACATTCATACCGCTCATACGATTGTATGGAAACCAACGCAAGGCGGTCTGCTTCCAAATCGCCCGCAGCTATTTTTCGAACGCGGTATGCGGGATTACGAATTGCATTTGTACATCTTTCATCATAGAGCCGGTTATACCACTGTGACTCCTAGAAAACATAAAACTTACCACAGTACTTACGTATGTACTACAACAATACGTTCATCCTAGTTATCCTAAAGTGCATTGTACTTTACAACCATCAACTGTTCAAACGGCAAGTGAAAATAACATGGGTGACTACTGTTGACAACACACCGCAGCTGACAGGTTGTTATGACAATTAACCAGGCCATGACTAATGCTTTACCGTACAACTCCAGGCCTTATATGGAGTTTGGTTTGGTTTCATTTGAAGGCTTGCCTGCCGATTTGGATGTCATTGGTTTGAATTTACATCGAAGGGGGCTTTTTGAAATTGACATGGGCTTCAATGTCCTCACAGCCTAAAATAGGTACTAGACAATGTCTTGGGAAGTTAATGCGACAGGTGTGGTATTAGCTATATCATCCCTAGAGTGCTGATTTGTATAAAACTAGTGGAGCTAGCGCTGTATATCCAGTACACCTTAGCGCTTTCTTTGCTTTATGAAAATAAGGATAAGACAATTTTCTGTGGTCACACAATGAGAAGGGAGGAGTTTGAAGAATATCGTACCAACTAGATAGATCAGAGGGAGAAGGGGAAGAGGTTAATCGATGTAAATGATGCTTGATGGTCTATCAGAATTACATGGAGGGATATTATCGATATAATTGATTCATAATAATAGCAGGAATCGAGATATATGGAGACACACGAATGTCTACACCTTTTATGTCCAAGACATAATGAACTATAGTCCCACAACCATGCATGTCCAGCCCTTAAAATTAAAAATCCAGTTTATTTTGGTTGGATGGTGATTTTGTTTCTGATATAATGTAGCCAATTTCACAGTAACAATGTTGAGTCGCTTCTGACTAACTGACTGACTGACTGACTGACTGACTAACTGACTGACTGACTGACTGACTGGCACCTTGCCGTCTTGACAGACGATAGTTTGTAAAATGGGGTTATCTCTCCATAACACAAAGCCTGGGCTGAATTTAGAGACCATGTGTTGCCCATGCAGCATGATCCCTCTCTCGGCCTGTCTAGTTTACTCCAGAGGAAAGGTGACACCAATACGTCTGGAACAAGACAAGCTGCAGAAGCTGCCGGATCAGCAAAGCAATGCTCTAACTGTCCGCCTGTCAGAGCTTCGATCCTAGACCAGTTACCAACCAAGGCTTAGGGCCTGGTCTGCCCTGCCATGACATTTAGTCTTTAGGTTGCATTTCCTCGCACCAGGATAAGGCTTGTACCCTCCCAATTGCGCTCTTCCACCCGAAGCCGTTGGCACAATGTGGGGTGTCGGGTTTGGTAAGCGCCGCCCAACACTCGGCGCTAACAGAAGCAGGTAGTACCGTCTACTGTCATACCTGACAAAGGCCTGACTAAAGTCGCCTTCTATGACCTAACATAAGGGTGCAGTAGTACTATTCTGTACCTCTTATTTGAAGCTCGGGTAACACTTTTCGCTTTAATTGCATATCCTTTACAGGACGTCGCAGTCAACCCCAGCGTTTTACCATGACAACCTGCCAGCTGCAGTGTATTGTCGATAAATGTCACCCGTTTTATTTTCACTCGTTTAACAATACGGATTGCAGTAAAGTACAATGTACTACGGATATCTGAGATAAAAGTTAGTTGCATATCTTTTTACAGGACGTCGCAGTCATTGTCTGGCTGTTTGTGATTTCTTGGGAAGTCTACGTGCAGAAGTTTGCTATTGCTTTCTAAACGACTGACAGTCATACCTTTGTATGGAAACCAACGCAAGGCAGCCTGCTTCTAAATCGCACGCAGCTTTGTTTTGGACACGGCATGCGGGATTATGAATTGCATTCGTAAACCCTTAGCCACAGAGGCTATAGGTTTAAAAATAGGTTAAAAGCACGTTAGCAGAATGTCATGTCCTTTGCCTAACGTTGTCTCATTGCCAGCCTCTATAGACAGTTCGCGATTTACTAGGAAAAGTTGACGTTGCTTTTCTGAACGAAGCCATCACTTTAGTTCAACTGACAGGCATGTAGAATTACCACACTGCTCCGCCCTTTTGAGAGAAACATATAGTTTACCAAATATATACTCGTTTATGTATGAATTATAAAACGTTTTATCTCAGTGATGTGCAACTAACTTTTTAACGTCCTGTAAAGGATATGCAACTAACTTTTTAACATCCTCTAAAGGATATGCAACTAACTTTTTAACGTCTTGCGATATGCAAATAATTTTAAGTTAGTTAGTTGGTTAGTTAGTCGACAGATCATCCTCATTGCACATCGAACCATTCAGTCCATAAGTGCTCGGATCCCCTCCTCAGCAAATCCTGCAGCGTGTAGCGGCTAACGACGCCAGTTCTGTGTTGGTTTATCAATCTTCTTTGGCTTCCTGCGTAGTGTTCTTGTTTGGCCACCCCTCTTTTAATTTGCTGCTCTCGCAGTCTGGCCATTGTTGTAGATTCACAGTCATCACTTGGTTCTCGCAAAAGTCTTACTTCTCGTAGAGCATTCAGAATGTCAGCCTGGTCCATGGCGCGTCCGCCCTCCACAGTAGCCTCACCTGCGAGCTTGTCAGCCCGCTCATGTCCTTGTACTCCCGCATGCCCTGGCACGAAGATGAAACTAATCTTTGCCAGCCGAGACCGCTCCAGAGGCAGCAACCATTCTCTTCGGATCGACCCCTCCTCTATCCTCTTGATCATGTTCATTGAGTCGCTAAGGAAACAAGCCCTAGTGAATGTCTGTGTCTCGAGCCATGTTATTGCTTTACTTACTGCCATGACTTCCATGGTCAGGCTACTTGTGGTTTCAGTGAAAGCACCAGAGTCCTCCTTCACAATTCTCCCTCCGGCCCGAGCTGTAAAGGCCCATGAGCTTCTCACATGTCGGACGACCGACCCATCTGTGTAGATGACCGCGTCACCGTCTAGCGAATTCTCGAAAATCAACGCTTGTACTTCAGCCTCCACAGCAGCCGGATTTTCTTGTCTGCATTTCCTATCTAGTTGGATGCAAACTGAAAAGGATGTGCAGAAGTCTGTTGGCACTTGCACCCACTCCTCGCCAGGTTCTAAGTCCTCAAGTGAACACACCTGTTGAAGAATGTCTTCGGCTTGACCCATCCACGACCGTCCTCTTTTTAACCTGCTGCCCTTCACCTTCCTAATTTCACTATGCAGTGGATGTTGTGTGTTTGCGTTAACTCTGAGGTAGGCGCGTGCCCTGCAAACTTGTATTCTCTCTTCAATGGTTGGAAAATCAAGAAGGTAGCGCATCGCCCTGCATGCTGTATCTCTTGTACATCCAAGAATAATGCGCATAGCTTCATTCTGTATCCTTTCCATCCTTTCTATCTGCTTATGGCTGAGAGTCAGGATTGCCATTGCATACTCCAAAACAGACATGACCAGCCCCTCGTACAGAAGACATAGATGGCGCTGCTCACAGTTTGCTGCCGCCATCACCCGCATCGCAGCCAAACCCCGCTTGGCCTTTGTTATCACCTGGTCTATGTGCACATTATAAGCAAGGCTTCGATCAAACCGTATCCCTAGGTAATTCATTGCCTGCGTTCTTTCCACCGTCTCTGAACACAGCATTACAGTTGGTGTTGGAGTGTTGACAATATGATTATTCAACGAGAACCAAGTCACTGTTGCCTTTGTTGGGTTGACCATTGCCCCAGCTTCATCACACCAAGTACTTATGCGATTGAGTTCGGTTTGTAGTTCCACAGCAACCTGCTCTCTATCCTTACCCTGACGATACACTAAAACATCATCGGCATATGACAATGTCCTGCCAGGTCCAGTGATCTGCTCACTGGTGATTCTCACTGTGTAGGCGTTGAACAGTACCGGAGATAATGGTGATCCCTGTGGTAGGCCAGGATATATTGTTGTTGGTTCCGAAGTCCAACTGCCACATCTAAAAACTACTTTCCGTTGGAAGAGGGCTGCAGCGATCCAACTAAGGAGGAATGGACTTACTTTTAGTTCAAGAAGCTGAAACATTAAAAAATCCAATGGTACTCTGTTGTATGCGTCCTCAAGATCAATCGCTGCAGCAAAGGTTTCAATGCCTGAGTGGAAACCTTCATAGACATCATGGGCAAAGACTGCTGCATTGGTCCAGGTTTCTCTTTTTGGACGGTACCCACCCAGGGTAGGTGGGAAAACACCTTGCCTCTCTAGCTGGCTTGATATCTTCCTGGCAATTACCTTCTCCAGCAGCTTGCCTATTGTATTCTGCATGGTTATAATTCGATATCCCTGAATTTTTTTGTGGTCTTTGTCAGGCTTCGGCAAGGGAATCAGATAGCTGTGTAACCATTCCTCCTTGATGCTAGCACTCCCTATACTGTTGTTGTACATGTCTGCTAGTTTCTCTAGCTCATTGTCGGTACACCTATTGATGTCGTCGTATCTTATGCCATCAGGACCTGGAGCGCTGTTTTTTGATCGTCGAAGTACAGCCTTGATTTCTTTCACTGTCACTGTGTCTTCATCCGAAGTGTTCTGGGCCTTGCATCTGTCTGAGGTGACCTCCTTGGCCAGATTTCGGCCTCCCATGTCTGTCTGGTTGCTCTGCTCAAGATAGCGTTCAAAGAGGGCTTTGCCCTTGTCCTCGTCAGTCCTCTGCCAGATGAGGTCAGCACCTTGGAAGTCAGAAATGCTCTTATTCTTGACTACACCACTCATGCTTTTATGTAGTCGCCAGAACAATTTCAGTGACTTGTCTGTGCTTACTCTTTGACACACCTCTGCCCATTTTTCGCTTTTAACCACCTTGACCAGTTTCTTGAAATAGCTTACTTTTGTGTGCATCTCTCTTTCTAAGTGCATGCAGGGACTAGGATGACCAGCTCTGTTCTTCTTGGCATTTTGCCATCTCCTTACAGCACTACGCTTATCCACCCAAGCCTTCTCCACCTCGAAATTCCACCACGGTGGCTGCTCCCAGCTTTTTTTCCTGCCCTGAAACTTTCTGCGCTTGTCACGTCTTATTTTACTCACCACATCTTGCCCTGTACTGTCATACTGGAAAGTCTTTACCTTTAGCTTGTGCTGCCTGGTTCTGCCTTTCTCCACCAATATGATGCAAGGGTGGTGGTCGCTGCCGTGGTGTCCTAGGACACCCCATCTACACACTGTAGTGAGTGAAGGTGAAACTAGCGCCAGATCAATAGCACTGTCCTCATCGCCTGGACGGCTTGCTGTCCTGGTGACACAGCCACTGTTGATACAAACCAGGTCAATGGTTTCAAGTGCAGTCTCGAGCTCCTCCCCCTGTGTATTGGAGGAAATGTTTCCCCATGATCTGCCTTTAGCGTTGAAGTCACCACAGAAAATAACATTTCTCTCGTGGCCTAATATGCCACTTAAGCACTGCCACTTCTGGGCGTCCATACTCGCATTGCGGGCATAAACATTAACCAACACGAATGGTATACTGGAATGAACTCTCAACGCCTGTATTTGTATATCGTCACTGTCCCAACTGGACATGTCTAGCTCTGACGCCACCATGCTGTCGCGAACGAGAATCGCCATTCCCAGATGTCGTCTGTTGTAGAAACATTTGAAGCCGGCAATTCGGAGTAGCTGATCGCCCAGTCTCGTCTCCTGGAGTGCTACAATGTCGTTCCTGTAAACTAGGGTTTCTAAAATAGAGCCCCGTTGTTTTACACTGGCACAGTTCCAATATAGAATACGGATATTCCTGAGTCCTAGACGGTGACACTTGAGTCTAAAACGTCTCAAACCACCACGCTTACCTTGCTTCTTTCTGCCTGCGCGGCTTCCACGCCACCTCGTTAGGTTGACTGCTGACTGCTCGGAGAACACACGTTGTTCCGCCATGTTGAAAAAACGAAACAGAACCCACACACGCTGCTAAAGATTCACTCAAGGATGGCTTCGCTCGATGCACGAACTCCGTAGCACCCGCGCAGATCTTGAGTAGAAACTCCTGGTTTTACATCCTGGCACACCAATTACACGCAAGAGATGAATAAATCCATCCCCTACGCGAAAAAGTTAACGAACACAAAACAACCCGACCGTCCGTCGCCATCTTGAAACCGGAAGTTGTATCAAAAATAACTCTTTAACGTCCTGTAAACGATATGCAACTAACTTTTTAACGTCATGTAAAAGATATGCAATTAACTGTTTAACGTCCTGTAAAGGATATGCAACTAACTTTTCAACGTCCTGTAAAGGATATGCAACAAACTTTTTAACGTCCTGTAAAGGATATGCAACAAACATTTTAACGTCCTGTAAAGGATATGCAACAAACTTTTTAACGTCCTGTAAAGGATATGCAACAAACATTTTAACGTCCTGTAAAGGATATGCAACTAACGTTTATCTCAGTTGCAGACTCTGTGAAGAAGAGTTTACGGACGCAATTCGTAATCCCACACAACGGTTCGAAACACAGCTGCAGGCGATTTGGAATCAGACCGCCTTGACTGGTTTTTCATTCAATGGTATGAGTCTGGTCGTCCAGAAAGCAATGGCAAACTACTGAACGTAAACATTCCAAGAAATCACAAACAGCCAAAAGTGCCGAGGTTGACTACGATGTCCTGTAAAAAAGATATGCAACTAACTTTTATCTCAGTTATCCTAAGTGCATTGTACCTTGCAGCAACCCGTATTGTTAAACGATGAGTAGAAATAACACGGGTGACATTTGTCGACAACACACCGCGGCTGGCAGACTGTCATGGCAATTCATCAGACATGACTAATGCTTTACTGTGTAAGCCCTCAATTCCTACGTAAGTTTTGGTTTGGGTTCAGTAGCCGCTGATCTGGTGTTCATGGGTTCGAATACACTTTGAGATCGATTTATAAAATTCATCTGGGCTCACATTTAATTAGTTTGTGATTTATGGTACATGAGTGGTTACAAGAGAATGTTTTTCTACAGGAATCCAACCACTTTATAGGCACTGGAGGACTTGCATTGGAACGAAATGGTGACTACATCGAAAAATGATACATTTGTTCTTTACATTTTTTCAGAATATATTCACACACACACACAAACGAAAACATTTACGGTTTTCATTTGAAGCTCCTTTGTATTTATGGAGACAGGTTTTACGACAGTAGGCAGGGAATCTATTTATGGAGACAGGTTTTACGACAGTAAGCAGGGGATCTATTTATGGGGACAGGTTTTACGACAGTAGGCAGGGAATCTATTTATGGAGACAGGTGTTACGAGAGTAGGCCGAGTATAGAGTCAGCTTTCACGACAGTAGGCAGATTATCTCTTTATGGAGACAGACTTTACGACAATTGGTAGAGGATCTCTTTAAAGGGACAAGTTTAACGACAATAGACAGAAGCTCTCTTTATAGAGAGATGTTTTACGACAGTAGTCAGATGATATCTTTATAGTGTCACGTTGTGCAACAGTAGGCAGAGGATCTCTATTTAGAAACAGATTTTACAACAGCACCAGAGAATCTCTGTAGAGCGACAATGGCAACGGTCAACCATCAATATGGTCGCCGGCAAAAAGGAAAGCAATGGCAGACTAATTCTCTTCAGGTGCACAGAATGTCCTGATTGGTCAGCTGACAGAGACTTAATTCCAAGACGTGATTGTGTGAGTTGACCAGCCATGACCGCCTTCGCTTATCGGCACGGCATATGATATGCTGGTGATCATCACAAAACAATGTAACAGGAAAATACAGACATCATTAACTTTGACAGACCTTCTGTTAACCATAAATTTATAAACATATTTCACAAATAGTCATTTATTGCGCAATGTCTACTGACGGTCTTGCAAATTTGCGCAAATCGAACTAGAGCAACAAGAGGGCGACCTGTATTAGAAAACTGCAATTAAAAGTTATTACATGTATTTATTTTCTGTTAGTATGTAAAAGTAGTTGTATGAATATGCAAATCGTTTATTTCAAGTGCATCTAAAACATTTCCTTTAATATAATTGATATTATGTAGCACCAAACGACATGCACGACAGCGAGTGAGTGTGTGTGTGTGAGTGAGTGAGTGAATGAGAGGGTGAGTGAGTGAAAGTATAAACTAGTCTTAAAAGTCGTGAGGATCGACTTCATTACACCGGGTTTTATCCCATATGGCTCGGCCTCTTCCCGCAGGGCGCCCGGCAGAGAGCGTCGCACAAAGCACGAACTCCGAAGCTCTAGCGACGACCCCCAGGAGTCTCTGAGAATAATGCACTGATGAACCGAAAGACGTAGCCCGGAATCGAACCCACAACCTTCGGAGCGAGAAGCAGACGGCTTCACTACTTCGCCACGGAGGCTCCCAAAGTGAAAGTATTAAAAGTGAATCAAAACAAAACAGTCATACTCTGAGGACGTGTAAACAAAGCTGGAGTTAAAATATGGATTAGACTCGATGCGCATGAACGAAACAAATATTGCACATTAAAAAAAGAGACAGTCCTTGACCCGAGAGAGAAGATTTATGTGCGCCCAAAGAGAGACTGGTATTGATTTTATGTGCACTAATACATAAGGCAAGTG
>JACEFZ010025600.1:132500-182500 GCA_014155875.1 Cepaea nemoralis | reverse complement strand
GTATTTTATTAACTGAATTTGAGGTTTGGATTTTCTAAAGAAAATGCATCCTTTCTAAGGAAACATGCGGATGCGAGTTTGGAACCATTTCGCTATCTCTAAAAAAGAAAGTCGGGGCTTTTGGGCTTAAATCGTACAGACAATTCATCAGAAAAACAGGGGCTAAGAAAACAGAAAAAACATTGATATTCTACAAGATTTGAAATCTGAAGAATACTGGCACATGAACAATATCACACTACGGAAACTGAAATATAAGATTGTGCAGGAAGCATTAGCAAGGAAGAAGTGGGAAATAATGCAACATCCAGCCTATAGTCCTGATTTGTCACCATGTGATTTTCATTTGTTCGGACCTCTAAAATAAGTTATCAAGGGGCAACGATTTCACACAGATGCGGACATAATGACATAATGAACGCGGTAAACACTTGGTTTAGTGAGCATCCACAATCCTTTTATGCGGACGGCATTCGCCGCCTGCCTAAGCAATGGGGTGCTTGCCTGAATGCAGACGACGACTTCTTCTGACCAACCCATGGTGCATAATTCATTCAAATTGAATGCTTTGTTTAATTCTACCACACCTGTTAATGTTTCTTTCATGCTTTTGTGATAAAGCCATTGGAACGGGTTTCAAATGAACGTCCCTAATACTTTGGCCATATTTAATATTTTGTTTCTTTTTCTTTCGCTCGCTTTAAAACTAAAGTGTAGTCCACACATGTGCTACAACTTCTTGTAACACTGGACTGATTTTTACGTGTAGATTAGCTTTACCTAATACTAGTGTCCCTCGCCATCATGCGAACTTACTCCGACTTCTGAGGTACTTTTAATTTACGTCCCTAAGTAAAAGACTAGAAGTCAACAGTTTAGTCCAAGTAATCATTGTAGGGGATGAACCCTCTACCTCGACATCAGCACACCGGATGTTTAAGAACGAGCCCTCTTATCCATTCAGCCATGCTGACTTCGATCACACTGGTTTCAAACGAACAGCAGTGATTGAAGGCATGGTTTGTAGGAGAAGAGGGTCGTTTGACAAGCAAGGAGGTGGACACGGGACACTGAAGACATCAAGGGCATGTCTAAGTATGAGGCAGCGGAGGACATTGAAGTCATCAAGGGCATGTCAATGTATGAGGCAGGGGAGGATATTGAAGACATCAAGGGCATGTCAATGTATGAGGCAGGGGAGGATATTGAAAACATCAAGGGCATGTCAATGTATGAGGCAGGGGAGGACATTGAAGTCATCAAGGGCATGTCAATGTATGAGGCAGGGGAGGATATTGAAGACATCAAGGGCATGTCAATGTATGAGGCAGGGGAGGATATTGAAGTCATCAAGGGCATGTCAAATGTATGAGGCAGGGGAGGATATTGAAGTCATCAAGGGCATGTCAATGTATGAGGCAGGGGAGGACATTGAAGTCATCAAGGGCATGTCAATGTATGAGGCAGGGGAGGATATTGAAGTCATCAAGGGCATGTCAATGTATGAGGCAGGGGAGGATATTGAAGTCATCAAGGGCATGTCAATGTATGAGGCAGGGGAGGATATTGAAGTCATCAAGGGCATGTCAATGTATGAGGCAGGGGAGGATATTGAAGTCATCAAGGGCATGTCAATGTATGAGGCAGGGGAGGATATTGAAGTCATCAAGGGCATATCAATGTATGAGGCAGGGGAGGATAATCACGAAATCACGGGCATGTCAATGTATGAGGCAGGGGAGGATATTGAAGACATCAAGGGCATGTCAATGTATGAGGCAGCGGAGGATATTGAAGACAACAAGGGCATGTCAATGTATGAGGCAACGGAGGACATTGAAGACAACAAGGGCTTGTCAATGTATGAGGCAACGGAGGACATTGAAGACAACAAGGGCATGTCAATGTATGAGGCAGCGGAGAACATTGAAGACAACAAGGGCTTGTCAATGTATGAGGCAACGGAGGACATTGAAGACAACAAGGGCATGTCAATGTATGAGGCAGCGGAGAACATTGAAGACAACAAGGGCATGTCAATTTATGAGGCAGCGGAGGACACTGAAGACACCAAGGGCATGTCAATGTATGAGTCAGCGGAGAATATTGAAGACATCAAGGGCATGTCAATGTATCAGGCAGGGGAGGATATTGAAGACATCAAGGGCATGTCAATGTATGAGGCAGGGGAGGATATTGAAGACATCAAGGGCATGTCAATGTATGAGTCAGCGGAGAATATTGAAGACATCAAGGGCATGTCAATGTATGAGGCAGGGGAGGATATTGAAGACATCAAGGGCATGTCAATGTATGAGGCAGGGGAGGATATTGAAGACATCAAGGGCATGTCAATGTATGAGGCAGCGGAGGAAACTGAAGACACTAAGGGCATGTCAATGGATGAGGCAGCGGAGAATATCTAGAGCGCGTCGT
Source organism: Cepaea nemoralis (assembly GCA_014155875.1). Taxonomy (NCBI): domain Eukaryota; kingdom Metazoa; phylum Mollusca; class Gastropoda; order Stylommatophora; family Helicidae; genus Cepaea; species Cepaea nemoralis. The sequence continues at coordinate 180,064 of JACEFZ010025600.1, read as the reverse complement.
TATGAGAGCGTCATTCTGTAAAATATCTGCGGCATGATACTGATGCGTAGCTCTTTACGGCCTATTCGCTAAGATTCTAATTTTCCTAGCTTGCGCACAGGATCTTCAAATTTCTTCTCCATTTCAAAAAGGCTGGAAATCGGAAAATCAAACCCCTGTGGAACTCAACTCTTTCATAATCGTCATGACGTTATTAAATCCTTCTTCTTCTTTTTCTTTTGTTTAGTTGAAATTGATCGCCTAAATGTGGAATATTTTCCCTTGTATTAACTTCATTGTCTGTTTTAGTTGCCTTCGTGGCCCAGAAAGTTTATCTTCCACTGTTGATCCATGTTAAGGGATGGGCAACACTGAACCAATAATCTTCTCTTGCGTATCTACTGTCGTTTTTTGTGTGTGTGGTTTTGATGAGTAATCTGTGTAACTCATGCAGCTCTCAATCATCATCATCATCATCATCATCATCATCATCATCATCATCATCATCATCATCATCATCATGTACCATGCTGATAAGCGCGACCGTAATGTTTCGCAATCTCACACGATCGTGGATCATCTCTGCGGTATTGTCTCGATTATGTCATATGGCCAAGCCATATGGATACTTACTTCTCTGCTTTTCCCTTGTTCGTTTCCGCAAAATCTTGCCATTTGTCACGAAGTTCTCACGTTTATTTCTTCCCATAACGTGCCCAACATTATTGACTGACTACGTCTAATTTCTATAATTATAATACGGTTTTCATTTTGTGTGTGTACATCTTGCTCATTGGTTTTTCTTTTTCTTTTTTTGTCTGTCCATGGTATTCTTTGCATTTTCATTAGAAATTAAATAACTGCCATAAGGTGTTTTGTCTGCTCATTGTTCACACACTGGCTGCACTAGCCAGGACAAAGGTGACTGGAGCTTGAATTGGTCACGTCATCTACTGTTCACATTTATTTGTTGTTGATTTTGTTGTTATTGTTGTTGAAAAAGGAGATGGACGATAGCTACATTCACTCAATGTAGTTCTAGTTAGATTTGAACACCATGACAGAAAATCACCATCACAAAGTGTTATCTTCACACTGAAAGTCGGCTATCATGATGTTTCCAAAAATCATTGTCCTGTGGTTTCACTGATACAGACTTCTCGATCTCTTGTTGTTTTCCATCCACCTGAACCATTGTCTTCCTCTTGCACGCTTCCCCTCCTACACACTCTTCACCATGTAGTTGAGCCTATTTATACGACAGAAGCACACACATTCTCTGTCCTTGATCTCGTTGAAGTTTCATGAATCCCAGATTGTGTAAATTTCTCTGTCAAATATTTTCTCTTGCCAAGATATTTTTCGTCTGTATAATCACATTTCTAAAAATAGTAGCACGTTTATGGACTACGCTTGAATTCAAAGCGACCGATCACACACCAAAAGTAAATAAAATTTTTGTTTTTTAAAGTTTCGAAAGCAGTTTCCATTACCATCACCACTCTCACTACAATCCCCTCCACGTCCTCCTCTTTCTCCTTCTCATTCTCCTCATCATCATGATTATCATCAACATCATTCTCAGCCGTCTCTGTAGAGAAGCTTGGTTATATTGTAAATCAATCATCCACCTGCTTATAAATTTTAATATTGACCTAATTCTAAATACATTCTATATTACAGCTAAGAAAAACTATACTTAAGAAAAAAATAAATGTAAGAAAAAAACTATAAGTGAAGAAAAACTAAACGTATGAAAACTATGGGCAAGAAAAACTATATATAAAAACCATACAAAAACCAAAAAAAAAAAAAAACAATCATCAGTTTTACTTAAAGAAAAACTATAGGAAAGAAAAACTATAAGAAAGAAAAACTATATAAAACAATAATTATACGCAAGACAAAACTATACGTAAGTAAAAAAAAAAAAAACAACATAGGAAAGAAAAACTATAGGAAAGAAAATCTATGCGTAAGGCAAACCGTATACGCAAGCCACAAAAAAAAACCATAGGAAAGAACATCTATATGTAAGAACACACAGGAACATTAATCGACAATACTTTAATTCTGATATCAAGTAAAATTTAAAAAACGCATCTCCAAAATAATCACATATCGTGAAATCACATATCTAAAAATCGAAACTTAGATGGAGGTTGCCGTGGCCTGCCGATTTAACGCACTCGTCCTTCATCTCTCTCTCTCTCTCTCTCTCTCTCTCTCTCTCTCTCTCTCTCTCTCTCTCTGGTGGCCTCGGAGTTGTGGGTTCAGGTCACACACCGGTCAGCTGGACTCGAAGGTTGACTTCTCGTCCTTGACTTGGGGACGTAAATTACGAGTACCTCAGAAGTCGGAGAAGGTTAACGTGATGGCGAGGGACACTGGTAAAAGGGAAAGCTAACCGACACGTAGAATCAATCCTGTGCATTCATGTGCAGTAAAAACTGAGGATAGTATTAGTAGCGGGAAGTGTGTGGACAACGCTCTAATTCAAAACAAGAGAACGCCACACAAAAAAAAATCTATAACGAAGAAAAACACATATTAAAAAGTAAAGAAATATATAAGTCTAGAGAAAATTAAATAACCGCGCACTTCTAAATTTTAATATAGAACTAATTATTTGTGGATAAAATAGTATAGGTATAAAAGAAAATAACGATAATTCAGAATACTTAGATTTTATTACTAGTAGCATTAAGAACGCCGGTCTCTCTGGCTGAGGGGTTACAACACTTTCTCCGTAATCCCGTTTGTCACGCAGAGTCTCGTAGCGGGAGCGAGCTGGGAGCGGTTCGACCCCCGCTGGTGACTTGCGGGACACTGAGCCGGCCGCTAAGAAAGCAATGGCAAACTACTGAGCGTAATCTTGCCAAGAAATCAACAGACAGCTGATAGATGCTGCTGTTGACAGCGATGTCCTGTAAAGGATATGCGAATAATAAACAAAAAAAAAAAGCATTAAGAACAGTCATAACATCTGATGGGAGATGCCTTGAAGAGATTAGAACAAGAATCGCCATGGCGAAAGTCGCCTTTAGCAAGATGAAAAACATTCTGACCAATAAAAAGATGTCAATTGAAAAGAGAAAAAGAGTGGTGAGGGGATACATAGAGCCTGTTCTTTAGTATGGATGTGAAACTTGAACAATGAGCAGTCAAGCTGAAAAGCATCTAATGGCTGCAGAAATGTGGTGTCTGAGGAAAATGCAAAGAATACCATGGACAGACAGAAAAACCAATGACCAAGTACTACAGGAGACAAATGACAATCGTAAATTGATTAGAGAAATTAGACGTAGACAGTCAAAATTTTTTGGACATGTTATGAGAAGAAATGGATTGGAGAACTTAGTGACAACTGGCAAGATCGAAGGGAACAGACTAAGAGGAAGACCGAGAGGAAAATACCTGGATGGCTTGGCCACATGGCATGGACGAGACAGAAACACTGAGCTGATCCACGTTGGGCATGGCACATGATTGATTGACTGAGCATTAAGAAAACGCAATTTCCGAAATATTTTGTATGTTGTGTCACATACCTAAACATTGAAAAGCAACTAACAGAAAATACGTGGATATTACAGTTGAGTTTTCTAATGTGCTTTCTAAAAATGAATGAACAAGGTAAAAAATAATACGTGTATTAAATCATAGAAAATGCGTGGATGTTACAGGTGTGTTTTCTAATGTGCTTTCTAACAATGAATGAACAAGATGAGACAATAACTAAAAATTAAATAATAGAAAAAGCGTGGATATTACAGCTGTATTTTATAATGTGCTTTCTAAGAATGAATGAACAAGGTGAAACAACAACTAAAAATTAAATCATAGAAAATATGTGGATATTACAGCTGTGTTTACTAATGTGCTTTCTAACAATGAATATGAACAAGGTAAATCATAATAATGGAAAATTAAATCATAGAAAATGCGTGAATAATACAGGTGTGTTTTCTAAAGTGCTTTCTAACACTGAATGAACAAGGCAAATCATAAAGTGCTGTGTGCGAGTGACTGATAAATAAATCAATCGGGTGCTGAAAGGGAAAGAAGAAAAATGAATTACCTTCCAACAATGGAGGTAAAGATCGGGAGCGATCTTTCTCAAACACTGAAATGTGAATTTGATGAACAAAGCAAACAATAACTGAAAGTATCACAACTAGTGCTGAATATTAAAGCAGACAATGTTAGTTAAAACGGTTAAACATGATATCAGAACTGAAAGTAGCTGTAATAATAATTGGTAAGAGAATCGACTTAATTAGCTCAGGGTTTTATCACATCACGGCTGGGTCTCTTTCCGCAGGGCAGCCTGTCGAAAGCGAAGAATAAAGCACGAACTCCTTAGCTCCAACGACGACCCCCAGGAGTTTCCTAAAAAACTGCTCTCGATAACCGAATGGCGTAGCCCGGAATCGAACCCATAATCTTCGGAACGCGAGGCAGGCGGTCTAACCGCTTCGCCACGGAGACTCCCTGAAAGTAGGTCAAACGTAAGTAACATTGGGACTCTATTTCACGCTTTGGGGCGTCACTGGTTTATGGATATAAGGTAAGTAAAATTTGGGCTCTATTTCACGCTTTGAGGCGTTACTGGGTTATGGGTAAAGGGTAAGTAAAATTGAGGCTCTATTTCACGTTTTCAGGTGCAACTGGTTTATGGGTAAAAGGTAAGTAAACATGAGGCCTTATTTCACGCTTTGAGGCGCAACTGGTTTATGAGTACAAGGTGAGTAAAATTGGGGCTCTATTTCACGCTTTGAGGCGTAGCTGGTTTATGAGTAAATGGTAAGTAAAAATTGAGCTCTTTTTCACGCTTTGAGGCGCAAATGATTTATGGGTAAAAGGTCAGTATAATTGAGGCTCTATTTCACGCTTTAGGCGCAAGTGGTTTATGGGTAAAAGGTAAGTAAAATTGAGGCTCTATTTCACGCTTCGGTTTATGGGTAAAAAGGCACATTGTGTATATTGTGCTGGACCCAGATTTGTATAAACCTTTTGGGACTTGAATGGTGATATTGGCAGTATTATGTTTGCCGCCTTTATTTCCTCGGGAATTTCCTGATAGCCACTTTAAATTACGATAATATTGAATCCCAAGTCAATTTTAACAACACTCCCCAGCGTGGATTCGAACTATAGCCACTGCGCTGCCGGGCACCCTCATGTGTATGTAGATCAATCGGTACTCAATGAGTTGTATGGTCAATATCTCGCTGGCCCACCTTAGGAAGAGCCGACCTGGGGGACCAGGTTAAATTTAAAATATCCTGGTTGGTTTGGGTTTCGAACTCATGACTACTGGGACAGCAGGCCAGAGCGCTATCCAATGAGCCGTCGCGATTAAGTCATCGGTAAGTGGTGAATTAAGAATCAGACATGTTAATTTATAGAAGAAACGTGGTAATTTATACTAGGAACATGGTGATTTATACAATAAACATGGGATCGAGTCTCCGTGGCGAAGTGGTTAAGCCGTTTGACCCGGTCTCCGAAGGTTGTGGGTTCTATTCCTTGCTGCATCCTTCGGTTCACGGGTAAAATTTTTCGGAGCCTCCTGTGGGCTAGAGCTACGGAGTTCGTGCTTTGTGCTACGTTTCCCGCGCTGCGGAAAGAGATCGAGCCATATGGGATAATATCCGATGCAATGAAGTCGACCTTGTCGACTTTTAAGCGACTTAAGAGACAAGAAACATGGTAGTTTATACAAAGAACATGGTAATTTATACAAAGAACATGGTAATTTATACACGTAATATGGTAATTAATACAAGATACTTGATTATATTATCAAACTGTAGTGGCTTCAAAATCAAACCATAGATTTTAAATTACGAAACAAATAAAATGTAAAAGTGTTATTAGAAATTAAAGAATACCCATTGAAATAATGAAAAGAAAATAAATACATGTAAATAACTTTAACAGGAAATGATAACTTGACCATTAATGATCTCAAACGAGAATTTAAGGATTAGTTTTTGTTATTTTATATTAATTAACATGACTAAAATACAAAATAAAAACTGAAACAAAACAGCAGGTGTAATAAAATGGATAAACAAAATTAAACCGTTTTTGTACACTTGCCATTTGCATTTATTGATGAAGAGTAATATTCGTATTTCTATATGTTGAAAAACAACATTTATTTGGGATTACAGCAATCCCTCAACTTAAGGAGTCCCGTTATAAAGAATATCGGATGTTACGGAAAGACGATAACGCAATTGATTAATTAATAATAAAGTTATTAACATGTAAATAAAATATTTTAAACTGATCTTAAACACCACAATGTACGGAATTTTACACTTAAAGCACGGGAACCCGTGTTTGGGGACTGACGATAATATAGTAAATATTTTTTTTTTCCTTTTGTTTTCCTGGTTAGAGTTTTAAGATACTCCCTGTATAACAAATATCAATTGGAGGAATCCTTTGGGGCCGCTAAGACAGTTCATAAGTAAATTCACATGTGTTGTTTGGCGCCCACCGAAGTAGACGAAAGAAGGAGAAAATAGAAGACATCATATGATTTACTGAACATAAAATTGTTTTTAAAACCAATTGGGATTTGATCGCAACATTCTGTAATGAACTCAAAGAACATGATCAAGAGGATAGAGGAGGGGTCGATCCGAAGAGAATGGTTGCTGCCTCTGGAGCGGTCTCGGCTGGCAAAGATTAGTTTCATCTTCGTGCCAGGTCATGCGGAAGTACAAGGACATGAGTGGGCTGACAAGCTCGCAGGTGAGGCTACGGTGGAGGGCGGACGCGCCATGGACCAGGCTGACATTCTGAATGCTCTACGAGAAGTAAGACTTTTGCGTGAACCAAGTGATGACTGTGAATCTACAACCATGGCCAGACTGCGAGAGCAGCAAATTAAAAGAGGGGTGGCCAAACAAGAACACTACGCAGGAAGCCAAAGAGGATTGATAAACCAACACAGAACCGGTGTCGTTAGCCGCTACACGCTGCGGGATTTGCTGAGGAGGGAATCCGAGCACTTATGGACTAAATGGTTCGATGTGCAATGTGAATGATCTTTCGACTAAGTAACTAACTAGCAACATTCTGTAAATGACATGCACCACTTTGTTTTTTGGTCATAGGTGACTCAATATACTATGAATAGGTAAGCTTAGTAACTGCCCGTAACTCACTCCCTGAATATCTGGAGCCAGCTGCGACAATGCCCTAAAAATATTGTTTAAGGGCAGTCACGTTTTTAAACCTACGCATAAAATCAATAGCCCAAACATTATCTCATTATAAATAACTGTACGAGAAACTAGGTCAAGATAGCTGTTACTGTTTCAAACACCTGGTACTGCAGATTTATAGAGCCATTGAGCTGCCGGAGCAACCCACAGTGTCTGGAAAAGGCTGATGAAAATATAATAGAAGGGACGCAGACATGTTTCCAAGGCACCAGGGCCGGGTTATATACTGACCAAGAGCTATTGACGCGTCCTCGTCAAGCGTCCTGGGTAACAGGTGCCTTCGGGGTCCTGGCTAAAGACAGTAGGATCGCCGATTCCTCCGAAGTCGGAGAGTGTCTGCCTGTACGGCGAGGAGGCAAAGGTCTGCACACCAATAAGCCAGACATGGGACAACGGATACTCACGCAAATCTCAGGTCCTGTATGACATCACATTGATGTTGGACAACAGGATGCCTTCATCCGACATACAGGACTTGGCGTTGGAGCTCAAGCCAACGAACACAAGCAAGCAAGCAAGCATAGGGTCAATAACATGTATAGACAGCTAGAATTGGTAACAAAAAGTGAATAGAAAATATTTATGAAAGTAGAACAGTGCATGCAAATATAAGCATGAGACACATATTGTACTGAGGACGTTTAATGAGAGGAGAGGCACTGGAGAACATCGTGACGACAGGAGTGATCTACAGTACAAGAACGGTGGTAAAAGAGGCAGAGACTTAGAAAAATGACCCTGAATGTACTGGGGCGGTTTTATGGAGACTGATGATCCTGAATGTACTGGAGCGGTTTTTAAGAGACCAAAAAAAGTGCATGGGGATTCATGGCAAAAGAAAATGGCCGATGTCTAGTAAATGAGAGCTTGGAATATGACACAACAACCTCAAGTCTGGGAATAGAGGTGGAGGCGGTTACTGCAGCTTTCCGCTGGTTGGAGAACAAACTGTAGACGCATATTGTGATTGTAACTGATTCACAAAAGCATGCCGACGAAGGTTAAGACTGGCATCTATCGCGCAGAATGGCTTGCAATCGATTTCAGAGGTCGCGAGTTGTGAGCATTCGCTGGATCTTTTCTCCAGGACACTCTGGTGTGGTTGGAAATGAACAGGCAGACAGACTGGCTGGTGCCGCATCATTAAGGGGTGATTTGATGCATGATAAGGCAGATGTGTTGAAGGCCCTCTGGGAGCATGTTAATAATGCAGAAGAACAGGTAAACTATCATGGTCTAGAGAGAATGCAGCAGCAAGGGATGGTCTGAGGATCCGGTCGACAGTTTTACTCAGAGGTAAAGCAAGATGGACATGTAATCAGATTGCAACGGGCACCTCTATGCGGGTTGTTAAAGATGAGGACTGATCGCTTACGGGAATGCCTCGAGTGCAGTGATGTCGGTTCTTAACTCAACTCAACTCAGCTATGGAAGCATATCATCACTGGAGTTGATCCAGAATACCAGGGGCCCCAATCTGTGAAGATACGTGATTTGATTGGTGAGAACATAACTCGTATATGGTTTCCGAGAAGGATGTTGAGAACATCGTGATCAGAGAGGACAAAAAACGCCCAGATAATGACAGCTGCAGTAATTACACGCCCACTCATCAACAACAACGAAAAGAAATGAAATGTATGGAACATCAATTGGACTAAAATGTTGACTTCTCATCCTTAATATTGGGGACGTAAATTTCAAGTACCTCAGAATTCGGAGCTTCATAGCTAAGGACACGGATAATAGTGAAAGCTAATCTACACGCAAAACACGTCCAGTGAACTAGAAGTAATAATACGTACTACTGCTGAACGAACACAAGAAAACCAAACACACACACACAGTGTAAACAACTAGTGTAAACATCACAAAATATATTTGTTGAGGAATTACCGTGTCCATTGCTCAGGATTGCTCTGCCACACACATAAAACATATCACAGCACACGCATATATATAATATTCCTTATCACAACACACGCTTATATATGTTATTCCTTATCACAGCGCGACTGCCTCATAACAACATCCACATTTGAGTAAAATAATGACCTTTCTTTAGTATTGATCGTGAGTTGTGCATCCGGTGTCCCATCTGTATCACAATGTTCTCCATTTGGTGGCGTCTAGGGCTGTGTCGTATCGGATCTGCTATTTATGGATACTGTGTTTTGTTAGTGTTGGCGTTTACACACTTGATGCTACACTGGATGGTCGGATCAAGTAGTATCGGAAGCGACATAGCGGGTATTGACATGATCCTATAGATGCGAGGAAGCGTTGTAATAGTGCATTTCGTCTGGTTTGTAAATAATCCTTTGATCTGGTTTGTAAAGGACCAATGCGGTCTGGTTTGTAAACGGTCATCAATGCGGTTTGGTTTGTACAGGACCAATGCTTTGGTTTGTAAATGATAACTTTGGTCTGGTTTGTAAATGATAACTTTGGTCTGGTTAGGAAATGGTAACTAGGGGGCTGAGTGGTCTCGAGGTATGGTGTCCACCTCAAGTGCTGGAGGTCCCGGGTTCAAGCCCCGGTGAGGGCCGGGAATTTTTCACGTGGAATTCTGGTAACAAAATTTCCCCAGGTCTCTGGGTAGTGAGATCGGACGCCCGTGTGTATTGTTGCTCACGTAAAATATCCCTTGGCAGTTGTGAATCGAAAAAAGAGTAGCCTAACCGCGCGGCCTGAGCAAAATTTCGAGTTAAAAATCTACCCAAAGTATTTCAGGATCCTCGCCAGTGCTACGGAGTTCGTGCACTGAGCTGAGATGAATTTCATTGATTTCACCCTTCACTTATCAAAAAACGGATAACAAAAAACTGCTCCTCTTTGGTGCATGTCGAAAGTGGGGCAGTCATCTTTAAGCTGTCTTTATGACGTCACCGTGTTCATCTACATCAGTAGTTCCCAAGCTTTTCAAGCAGAGGGCCATATCTACTATTTTCGGTAGTTAAGCGGGCCACAAAGTTATACAATTATAAAAGTCGTGCAATATCATTCTTACCTTTATTTACTCAAATTTTAAATCAGTTTCGAAAATCGCTACTAATGTAATTAATTTACAATTGTGACTGTTCTTCATAACCAGTTACGTAAGTTGAGAAGCCAGTTTATCAATGTCTGGGCACAAATCTGTAGTGCCAAAAGTCATAAGCGCAGCTAGGTTACTGTCGGTGAGTCTGGAACAATGCTTGTTTATTATAACGGTCATTGCGGAAAATGATTGCTCGAGGCCTCGCGTACCACTTTCTGACAGCTGGCAGGCCACAACTGGCCCGCAGGCCGTTGTTTGGGAACCTCTGGTCTACACCATTATGTCACGTGCTTAACAATCTTGACATCCTTAACAACAATACTCACAAGCTACAAGACAATGGCATGGTTATTGTAGTTCCTATCTCACTTTTAAGGTTTTCATGTAAAGTCACCTCAAACTATTCTCTGGTTTTCCAAATGAATGCCCTTTCCAGTGACAGCGCCCTTTCTTCACCTCTTCATTCATTGGATTTACAACTACCAACGGAGTTTCAGAGCGCGCAAACTACACACTGCGCTTCCTAGTTTTACATACTTATCCGAGTAGATTAAACATCCGATCTACTACATAAGTATAATAGTATGCTAATATGTGGAATCGGTACCGTACGCGCCGTGTATCTTATCATATTGGGTCTGCTCTAGCTGGAACTACTCCACCCACTTGTTTAGTTACTGGTAATGCAGAGTCGACATAATGGCGATATGGAACAAGGCGAAGAAGCAGAAGCAGACCGAGACAAATGATGCTTGATGGACTGATACGGTGGCATGGGGGGGGGGGTGGAGGAGGTAACATCAATCTACAATACCAATGACTGAGATCTGTTGAGCGCATGAACGCCTACGAAAGTCGGCAGGGCACATGATGTTGATAACCAAAGCAAAACGAAACAAACAAATTCCGTACGAAACATCTGGGAATATCGGCCCTAAAATTCTGGCTTTCAGGTCCACAAGAGTTAGTAAACTATTATTTAACTGGCATAACATAATGCTAAGCGATGTTTAGTCACCAGGGAGTAAAACTAACGATGTTCAGGCCTGGTTAATCCACTATTCTAGACCAAATTAATAAAATACAACGATAAAAATTTAATCAATTGCGTTGTTTGTTAATTTCCATTGAGTGAGATGGGAGAAAAATATTATAGTTCAAAGGCAAAAGGTCACTCTGTTTCATGTGTGAACTCCCCCCCCCCCCCCCCCCCCCCCCCCCCCCCCCTCCCCCCTCCCCCCGTAGTTTATTTTATTCTAGTTTATTAGTAATCGTTTGTACTACATAAACTCAGGGAATGCTTTTATATCCAATCGTTAAATTAATTCCAGAATACACTGTTAACTATAACCAACACATGTTAACAAAACACCGCCTTAACTGATTCAGTGCCGAAGTAGACTATATCGCCACATGTGACCTCCCATTTGGACAGAGGGACGAAATATCGCCATACTAGGGTCATCATGTTATTTATTAATGTTTCGTAGTATCTTCCACAATTTCAATGCTCAGAGAAAGGAAATCTACATTATAATACTTGTTTATTTGATTGGGTACCATGTCGGTCCAACCTATTGTTTCATTTGGCACTGAATCAATTAATATTATAGTAACCAAATGCTAAACTAACTTCAAGAAAGGCGAGTTAAACAACCGAACCAGACCATATGTAAAAAAACAAAAACAAATACAAATAAAATAAATTGCCCTAACATGAAAATAATCCAAACCCACGTTTTGCTGAAGGATGAGCCATGTCAATCGTCGCTCCCATTCTCTTGAGCTGCTCTCTCCTCCAGTCGGGGCTCATCCCCAGAAATGGCACGGTCGGTCCAGTTAGACCCGGGTCTTTGGCTAAGTCGAAGCGTTGTAATTGGATTAAGCGTAGGCGGTACAATTGTCTTAACTCATTCGCTACACAGCATGGTTTTAACAATTATTATTATCGATATTATTATTATTACTGAAGTAAGGGTTTTGTTTTATTACGCACAGAGTTTATAGAACAAAAAAATAAAAAAAATAAACTGGAAATGAAAAGAGAGTTAATGGAAGAAATAAAAAAGCAAGTTAAATATTTCGGCTCCGTTAAAAGACATAATACTCTTATAAAAACCATACTGGAGAGCAAGGTTGAAGGCACGCGAGCAAGAGGTAGACAACGATGCAAGTAGGAAGATCAAGAGATGGACGAACAGCAGTCTGACAGGATGTACAATCAAGGCTAGAGGCAGATAGTATTGGAGTTTCATTGCATCCAGCCTTCATTGTGGAGACGGCACCTTATTTATTGATTTAGAGTGTATTGGGTCATCATCATCATGTGCCATGCGGGTAAGCGTAGGCGGTCATGTTTCGCCATCTCATACAATCACCAGAGACGTGGACAGTCAGTGTTCTTGTCTCGACCATACCATGTGGCCAAGCCATCCAGGCATTTACTTCTCTGTCTTCCCCTTGTTCTCTTCCCCTCGATCTTGCCAGTTGTTATGAAGTTCCTCAATTTATTTCTTCCTATAAAGTATCCAAAAACTGTGACTATCTACGTCTAATTTGTCTTATCAGTTTACAGTTTTCATTTGTTTCTTGTAGGACTTGGTCATTGGCTTTTCTGTCTGTCCATGGTATTTTTTGCATTTTCCTCAGAATCCGCATTTCTACAGCCATCAGATGTTTTTTTTTTTTTTTTTCAGTTTGCCTGCTCATTGTCCACGCTTCACATCCATACAAAAGTGTAGATTCTATGTAGCAGTTCAACATTCTTTTTTCTCGTTGGGTATGGCATCTTTTTATTGGTCAGTATGTTTTCCATCTTGCAAAGGGTATTGTGCATATGGTGCTAAATAAAAGGTAGGTGATCCTTTCAAACGCCTCAAGCGCATTGGGCAGATGGTACTCTACCTATACTTGTACAGATCACTCGGCACTTGACAGGGAGGTGATCTGTATAAGCCGGTCGTCTTTATTTCCCAAGAAACTTCTTGTGGTCATTTTAGTCTGAGTCAACCTGGGTCTCCATGTCAATTTTTAAAATCCGAATCCCATGGATAATAAAAAAAGTCTTAAAAGTCGAGAGGACCAACTTCATTGCACCGGGTTTTATCATACAAGAGACAACATTGCAGTTATAAACATAGTACAGGCGAACGAAAGAAGAAGAAGAAGATCCTATATGGCTCGGTCTCTTTCCGCAGGACGGTCTACTGGAAGCGTCGCACAAAGCCCGAACTCCGTAGCTCCGGCGACGAGTCACATGAGTCTCAGAGAAAAATGCACCTGTGAACCAAAAGACGTAGCCCGGAATCGAACCCACAACCGTCGGAGCGCGAGGCAGACGGCATGACCACTTCGCCACGGAGAACCCCATGGACATATGGTGCTAAGCCCATAATTTCATATATCAAACGGCTCTCTAAGGATGACGTGGCCATTGCCACGCCTGCCGCTTTCACTTCCTAAGATGTGACCTGGTACCCTATTTATGCTGAGTTGACCTGGGAGTCCGTGGCAAAAAAGGTCCTCCATGCGGTTCGAACCCAACTCTACCGAGCTGTCAGGCTAGCTTATAACCTCTAGGTTACCGCGGTTCCCGCTTACTCACATTGTAATAAAAGTATTTGTATTCTAGTGTTGTTGTTTGATGCCCTCTGGTTTCCATGCTCATGTGTTTATTTTGTTAAGTGATTAACGTATATTGGAAACAACAAGCTACCATAAGAATAGATAATGAAGTAAGTCAATATCAGCCTATTAAGAGAGGTGTGAGACAGGGATGTATAATGTCTACAGATCTTTTTTCCCTCTTCACTGAAAATATATTGTCAGAAATATAGAAGATACGGAAGGAATCAACTCTGGGGGACGATGCATCAATAGCATTAAATATGCAGATGATACAGTCTTGATTGCAGACAATGAACAGGATCTGCAAAATTTAGTAGATGCGGTTGTTGCACACAGTGAACAACTAGGGTTAGAATTGAATTGTAAGAAGACACAGATTATGGTCGTCCCTTGGAAGAAGGAAATACCACAATGTAATATACAAGTAAATGGGCATATTCTTAAACAAGTGAATCGGTACAGTTATCTCGGAACAGTCATAACATCTGATAGAAGATTTCTTGAAGAAATTAGAACAAGAATTGCCATTGCGAAGGTAGCCTTTTGCAAGATGAAAAATATACTGACCAATAAAAAGATATCAATTGAAACGAGAAAAAGAGTGTTGAGGTGCTACATAGAACCCGTCCTTTTGTATGGATGTGAAGCGTGGACAATGAGCAGACAAGCTGAAAAACAGCTAATGGCTGTGGAAATGTGGTTTCTGAGGAAGATGCAAAGAATACCATGGACAGACAGAGAAACCAATGAACAAGTCCTTCAAGAAATAAATGAAGATAGTAAACTGATTAGAATCATTAGACATAGACAGTCAAAAAATTTTTGGACATGGTGACAACTGGCAAGATCGAAGGGAAGAGACCAAGGGGAAGACCTAGAAGTAAATACCTGGATGGCTTGGCCATGTGGCATGGTCGAGACAGGAACACGGAGCTGATCCACGACTCTGGTGATCGAGTGAGATGGCAAAACATGACCGCCCACGCTTATCGGCATGGCACATGATGCTTGGATTAACACTCTCCCGGAATCTACAGACCAATTTCTTCAAGCATCATACAGGTAGCGAATGAGTTAAATAATCTTTTCCTGTTAATTACTACTCTACACATTAAAATTAATCTTGCGAGATATATTGCATATATCGGTAGTTAGAAAGTCCTCTTTTTAATACACTCTAGTAACCAACACAAATGTTTAAATTAAGGACAGAGACATGTCAATAACAAAGAAAAACAAACTTGATGTTGATGTACTGTTTCCAACAATTACAGAATATTGTTTTCACCTGGTCAGATTATCTAAGTACAAAAATTAATTATATTTTCCAAGCACGTAGGAAAGAGAGAAAATATAAGAAGGGAGATAATAAAATTGACTAGTTTAAAAGGGAAATATAAAAATTATTCAACATTTAAAAACTGAGCTCCAAACTTTGAAGAAATCAACCCATTTGCTTTTAAAAGTATATAAAGTATAGTTAAACAATAGTGCTATTTCTGGTCACACAGGCTTATACAAATTGTACATCTGTTTATTTTAAACAAGGACTTAATACCACCAAATTATTATATTTATCAAGATAATGGTAATGCGCATTATGCAAAGCAATAGAAATATACAAGATAATATAATATACATAATTACACAAAAAAGCACATTGTGCATAATTAGCAATCTGTAAATAAAATAATAATTTGCTACCCAAGCATAAATTAAGTTGTCAATACCTTTAACATCTTTGCAGTAAAATATTATATTCATATGTCTTATATTCCTATTTATTTTTGTTGAATATAGTTTATGTCATTTACATACTATCAACATTCATTACATTGGACAAAGAAGAGTAAATCGCCATGGATTTATATACAAGGCAATAATATAAAACATTTGTGATTATGAAATGTTCAAATACATGCACACAATTTGTAGTGGGGGAGGGTGTGCTTTCGACTGATTTCTGTATAGAAACAGACCCAGATATATGGAATAAAAGTTAGCGGCCAGACCGTAACAGAACGTCACAGTTCACCCCAGCACTGTTCGGTGTGATTTACTAGGCAAGTATAATTTCAGACGTTTGGCACTGTTTTCTGAACGACCGACATTCATACCATTGTTAAAAATCAACACAAGGCGTTCTGCTTCTAAATCACCTGCAGCTAATTTCGAACTGAGAGTTAAATAGCATTTGAATAGCACCTAACTTTATGACTTCCAATTCACCGTAATTAACAACAACAACAAATACTATAACAAATGTAGCATAACTATGGCTTCCAGTTAACCGTAATTACAAAAATTACTGCAGCAAACTTAGCATAAATATGACTTCCAAATAACCTTAATTAATAAAAGAAAAATACTATAATAACTGTAGCATGGCTATGACTACCAATTAATCGTAATTACACAGAATACTATATTCGGGGACTAAACTATAAGCCTGTCATATCTGTGGCCTTGGGTTCGATACCCATCGGGGCAATTTCGAATTTTACAAAATTGATTTGTGTTCCCAGGTCGACCAAACCTAAACTTGATGCCATGAACTTTTCTGGGAAATGAAAGCGGCCTATGTGATATTAAAATATGGGTCTAGCTCCATATGCCCAACTTGAAATTATGTATATTGACATCTAAATTTTACGTCGCTTGAATATATTTTACAATGAATATAAATTTGATATAGCAGAAACTTGAATATATGTATCAACAAATCTAAATTCAAATAGTTATACCTCGACAGTTTACAGCATCACATTTAAATTCAGTGTAGCCGCAATTTAAATATACCTAGCAGAAAAAAAAACATCCAGTTAGCGACAGCGAGAGAAAAAGTAGCCAAAGCGAAGTGCAAGAATGTAGACATGGGGAGACACTTACCTTGTAGAGACTGGGTCGCTTCCAGGGGTCGATGCTTACGTTGTGGGGGTTCTGCAGGAACGGTGACAGGATTTCGATCCCTGGTGATCACAAGTTCTGAGGCACTCTGTTCATGACAATTATTGACAATATAATAAAGGTAGTTTAGCCTAACTACATCTAGGCGTTAGCAATTAGGTAGTTCCAGCCAATTTTGTGCGGACAGAATGATTTCATTTTAAATGTGCAGTTACCGTGGGGTTAACTGATGCTTCACATTCGAAAATATCATCGACAATGTGTTTTAAGTATTTCAGCCAAAGTAATATTCTTTCATTCACTTTATATGATAAATAACCCCTGAATTATGTATCTGACTAAATGCAGCAAAATATGCCAGGCAATAAATCGTGCAAAGTATAGTTTGTGGCTTTTGTATATAAAATCATCAAGAGAATAAATTGTCTTGAAAGTTAGTTACATCTTTACACCATGTCGTAGTCAACCCAAACATTTAATGGCGCTTTGTGAATTTCTAGACAAGTTTATATTCCGTAGTTTGCCATTGATTTCTGAAAAGTCGGATCTCAAAACCATTGTGAAAATCAACGCAGAGCGGTCTGCAACCAGATCGCCTGCGACTGACTTGAAAGTTGGTATGATGCGATTATGAAATTGTGTTCACTTCCCCCAAGCCACATATGTCGGCTGACAATATAATCATCATCATGTGCCATGCAGAAAAGCGTGGGCGGTCACGTTTCGCCATCTCACACTTATACCACAGTCGTGGATCAGTTCTTTTTTTAAAAATTTTGTCTAGACCATACCTTGTGGTCAAGCCATCCAGGTACTTATCTCTTCGTTTCCCCCTTGATCTTATCCCCACAATCTTGACTGTTGCCACCAAATTCTCCAGTTTTGTTTTCTCATAACGTGTCCCCAAAAATGTTAACTGTCTAAGCCTAATGTCGCTAATCACATAAGGATGTGAGGAGCATTTTGTGTGATATTCACTGGCACAGGAACAGGGCATAATGAGGCGACCTTTTGCTGTGAAGTTGGAACTAACTAATTTACGGGTTTTATTTTTTTCGTTTAGGATTCATTGGTTCTTCTGTCAGTCCATGACATTCCGTGAATTTTCCTCAAAACCACATTCATCTCATCTTACGTTATATTCCTCTTGTACCTTGCGGTATCAAGGTGAAGTATAAACACCGGGAGAGTACCTGTTTATGGGCTTCATGTATCGAGATTCCCATGGACTCTGTAAATCCCTCTGTCCATCGTCCATACGTTCGGCTCTTCTTCCTCTTCCATTTGGACTTACATCACTGCTTGTTGTGGTAACGGTTAGTTGGTAGCCTAGCTACATTGTCGAACTATTTAACATGCTTTTTTTTTCTAATAAAATCAAGCGCTGTTTTACCTCCAACTTTAGTCTTGATTTCTTCATTTCTGATTTTTGTTGTGATGTTTTTTTTCTGTCATTGTCCAGAAACCACAATTCCACTGCCTTGATATATTTTCCAGCTTGTCTGCTTATTGTTCACGCTTCACATTCATTTACCAATACAGGATGTATCTATCACTTCAACACTGATTTTAGCGTTGCAATTTACATCTTTGTATTCTATGTTTAACATCTTGCAAAACGTAACCTTCGCCATAACCATTCTTGTTCTAACATCTTGAAGGAACCTTCCACCAGATGTTAAGCTGTTCCCAGATAGTTGTACCGATTCACTTATGTAAGAATTGTCCCATTTACCTGCATATTACATTATTGTATTTCTTTCTTTTTATAGGCGACCATAATCTCTGTCTTTTTACAATTTAATTCTGGCCCTAGTTGTTCACTGTGTACAATAAGACAATACAATGCATCACATATAGTGACGTAATGTGCATAAGTTCGTAGTCATGCCTCACCTACACGTAGACTGAGTGATGTAAATGTAATCATACCGCCGATTGGGTGTGACCTGTCGGGCCTTCTCATATTCTAAATCATGACATATGATGTGGGGTAATCAGTTGCCATTCGTGTCGTCTTTCCTTTCCAGATTTAGAGGTGTGACTTCGTAAAGAATTCTCTTCTATATTTTCTTACACTCGCGTTAAATTCAAACGTACTCCAATCACGTGCTACTACTATTATTTTCCACCCGCTCGCTTTGAACTCGAGTGTAGTCAACGGAGGACTGATTTTTGCGTGTGGGCAAGCTTTCCATGTTGCCAGTGTCCCTCACCATCAGGTAAACCCACTCCTACTTCTACATATGGTAGTGATGTTTCGCCCTTATCAGAGAAAGCTAGTTGTTATACTAACAACGAATACACGCCTTATTTTTCCTCTTTTACCCCGAGAACTACCAAAGTGTCTCTGTACAGAGCAGATAACCCATGTTTGTTTAGTTTAGTAGATGGATCAACATCACGGCACACGGGTGCAACCCATAAGTGCTCCGTTCTCCTCCTAACTCAAACCTGAGTCTGGAGAAACTCAGCTCAGTGCACGAACTCCGTAGCACCGCCGAGGATCCTGAAATACTTTGGGTAGATTTTTAACTCGAATTTTTTCCCGGGCAGCGCCGTTAGGCTACTCTTTTTCGATTTCCAACTGCCAAGGGATTTTTTACGTGCGCAACAATACACACGGGCGTCCGACCTCACTACCCAGAGACCAGGGGAAATTTATTACTAGAAGTTCACGAGAAAAAATCCCGGCATCACCGGGGCCTGAACCCGGGACCTCCAGCACTCGAGGCAGACACCATACCTCGAGACCACGCAGCCCCCAGGAGAGATAAGCCATGTATGATCTGTAAATAGTTAAAATATCTCTGTATTATTTCCCTTTCAAAGATATCAGCAGTTTGCATTCGCTCTCTTTTTGTACTCGAGTGTAGATCACACACTTACTACTACTACTACTACTACTACTACTACTACTACTACTACTACTACTACCTACTACTGCTGCTTCTGCTACTACTACTACTATTACCTACCTACTACTGCTGCTGCTGCTACTACTACTACTACCACTACTAACTACTACTACTACTACTACTACTACTACTACTATCTACTACTTCTGCTGCTGCTACTACTACCACCACTACTACTACTACTACCACCACCACCACCACCACTACTACTACTACTACTACTACTACTACTACTACTACTACTACTACTACTACTACCAATAGTGAGCGCACGACTTATTTGTACATATGGGTTAGCTTTCCCTATTCCCAGTGTCTCTCGCCATCAGGCGAACCCACTCTGACTTCTCATTTACTTGTAATTCACGTCCCTAAGTCAAGGACGAAAAGTCAACAGTTTAGTCCCACCGTCCAGCACTTGGAACGAATCCTCTCAGCCACGCCGACCTGCCCGCCATGATGGTGTCTGGTAATGTATCAATTCGTTCGCCGATTTAGTCGTGCCATGCAGAAGACTCAAGAATTTTCTCTCGCTATCTTTCTCATTCTCTTTTTCAACAAATCTTTCCAATAGTCAAAGATACTCCAGTTTTGTCTGATCTTGTGAAATAAATGATGACTGCCCCTTTCTGATCTTTGTGATAAGTTGTCTTTGCGACTAGCTCCTTCAAAATGTCCATATTGCACATTTCGGCTGTCCAGGGAATTTCCAGCATTATTCTGTACAACCACGTTCAAAATCCTCCAGGGCATTCTGGCAATAGGGAAAGCTAATCCACACGCAAAAATCAGTCTAGTGCACTAGAATTAGTACCACAGGTATGGACTACGCTTGAGTTCACAGCTACCAAACGAAATAAAGTACGATGTAACAATGACATGATTGATTGATTGATTGATTGATTGATTGATTGATTGATTGATTTAGGAACCGACATCACAGCATTCGGGGCATTCCCATAAGCGCTCCGTCCCCATCCTCAGCAGCCAGCGAAGAGTTCCAACACCAATAGTACCAGTAGCAATGTGATTATATGTCCGTCTCGCCTTTCCTCTGAGCGTTGAGCGTCGGCCATATCGTTGTGTCACTCCTCGCTGTTTCATTCTTGCCAGACCATGGTAATCCATTTGCTCCTCCTCCTTCTTCTTCTGCGTTCATCCGGAGTTTTTTTTCCGGATGTGATTGCGTTGTGCCTGTTTACAGCAGAGCTGCGTTCTTGCGCCGTTAGGCCGACACATCCGACTTCTGCGGGCATTTGTTGACAAGGTTAACCTTCCCGGGGCATTTGCGCCTCCGAGGTGTACAAGTGCTCCCACAAGGCCGCAACCACGTCTGCCTTGTCATGTATCAATACTCCACCAAGTCCTGCAGAGCCAGCCAATCTGTCCACCTGTTCATTTCCCAGCACACTGGCATGCCCCGGAGAAAAGATCCAGGCGATGCTTGTCACCCGTGACCTCCGAATAATGAGTGAAAGTAACAACTGGCGAGTGTTGTGTGTTAACACTAGGTCAGAGAGGGCGATGTAACATTAAGTGGTGTGTGAGTTAACATACATTTGTTAACATAGTAAATATATGTAGGTGTTATTTTCATATTTTGCAGGTTAGTGCTTTCTTTTTGCCTCTACCGGATTTTTCTTTCTATCCGGGGCAAGAAACAAACCCTAACCTGCGTAGTTCGCGATGACTGCACTAGCCAGGCGTCCTTAATTCCTCAGGCTCATGACCCCGCTGTCCTTCACCGATTGGTATGATAGACAGTAGGTGACAGTTTCTTTTCAAAATGATAGTTGTTTATCACATTTAAGATGTGTTAATTCAAGCGTGACATTCTACAGCGAAACATTGAGTACGTCTGTGTGTGTGCTTGACTTTCTCTCCTAGGGACACAATCTATCACACAAGGGTAAACTTGGCTGTTAGTGCGGAGAGGTTATGTTATTCGTGGAGAAGCCTAGTGGTTAAAAAGTGGAGATGGAGATAAGAAGTGGAATGGGGAGGTAGGGGACGATATGTTAGAATGGGAAGTTGTAGAGGTAGGATTGGAGAGGATTGGTGAGACAGGAGGTGGGGGAATAGGTGGTAGAGGTAAGATTGGGGATATAGATAATGAATGGTATTGATGGGGGGGGGGGGGAGGAGGGGTGGTTGAAAGAGAAGCTTTTAAGACACAAGGTGTTGAGACAGGAGGTGTTGAGATAGAATGTGTTGAGACAGAAGGTGTTGAGACAGGTTGGGTAGAGACAGCATGAGTTGAGACAGGATGGGTGGAGACAGCAGGTGTTGAGAACGAATGGGTAGTGACATCAGGTGTTGAGACAGGATGGGTAGAGACAGCAGGTGTTGCGACGGGATGGGTAGAGACATCAGGTGTTGAGACAGGATGGGTAGAGACAGCAGGTGTTGCGACGGGATGGGTAGAGACATCAGGTATTGAGACAGGATGGGTAGAGACAGCAGGTGTTGCGACGGGATGGGTAGAGACATCAGGTGTTGAGACAGGATGGGTAGAGACAGCAGGTGTTGCGACGGGATGGGTAGAGACATCAGGTGTTGAGACAGGATGGGTACAGACAGCAGATATTGTGACAGGATGGGTGGAGACAGCGGATGTTGCGACAGGATGGGTAAGCACAGCAGGTGTTGAGAATAGATGGGTAGAGACGGGACGTGTAGAGACGGGACGTGTAGAGACGGGACGTGTAGAGACGGGACGTGTAGAGACGGGACGTGTAGAGACGGGACGTGTAGAGACACAAGATTGGTAAAAGACGGAGGGGTGGAAAACTGTGGCAGAGAGAGGAGGGGCAGAGAATAAAGAGAGACAGACATAGAAAAAGCAGAGAGGGGTCTAGACGAACATATGAGTATTCATTGAGGGAAGATGAAGGATGAGTAGAGCAAGGACTCACGCGAGGTAACAGATGAAATATTATACAAGGCAGAGTTAAAGAAAGGCGACAGAGAAACAGAGGATTAGTAAAAGGTTGCGGATATACATATTGAAACATGCATCTAACTACATTTACCATGGCCAAAACATGGATGGAAGATGGTAATTGCTACATGGGAAATCACGCAAAGAATCAAAGTGGCAAAGCGTACATTCAAGAAGATAAAATGTGTTTTTCTCTCCAAATTAATATCTCAGAGAACTATTGAGTGCTATGTGATTTCAACATTGTTATATGGAGTGGAAAAATGAGTGCAATTTTGACTAAAGGATGGGGAATGTAACATAAATATTGAAGGGGGGAGGGGGGGGGGGCGAATAAAGAGTTAAGTTAGTTGGACATCATTTACAGGACGTTGCAGTCAAACCCAGCATTTTGTGGCTGTGTGTGATTTCTTGGCAAGTTTACGTCCAGTCCACTGCTTTCTGAAAAAAAGAGCACTCATACCGTTGTTTGAAAACCAGCGCAAGGCGATCATCTTCCGAATCTCCCACAGCCTTGATTCGAACGTGGTTTGTGAGATTACGAATTTCATTCGTAACCTCTTCACTACAGAGCCGGTGGCATAAAAATAAGGCTTGTAAATTGTGAAGCTTCAGAACTCCGGGGATGGTGTGTGTGTATGTGTGTGTGTGTGGGAGAGAGAGAGAGAGAGAGAGAGAGAGAGAGAGAGAGAGAGAGAGAGAGAGAGAGAGAGAGAGAGAGAGAGAGTTTTTGAAATAGAAATTACAATAATACTGGTAAGGAAGTTCTAGAGCAGGTTGACAGGCTTGCAGGTAAGGCTACAGTAGGGGCGGACAAGCCATGAACCAGGCTGACGTACTGAATGCTCTATGACAAGTAAAGCTTTTGTGAGAATCTACAACCATGGCCAGGCGGCGAGAACAGCAAGTTAAAATAAGTGTGGCCAGACACGAACACTATGCAGGAAGCCAAAAAAGATTAATAAACCAACACAGAACTGGTGTCGTGAGTCGTCACACGCTGTGGGATTTGCTGAGGAGGGGATCCGAGCACTTATGGGCTGAATGGTTCGATGTGCAGTGAGGATGATCTGTCGACTATGTAGCTAACTAAGTTCTAGTACAACTCAATATAAATATCACGTTGACAAAAGAAAGCACACAGGAGAAACAGAGAGCCAGGCAATGGTTTTGGTCACACCAAACGAATTAAGAATGTATTGGAAACCACAAGGAATAGGATAAGGAGGAAAGATAGGATACAGCCAAGCCTCGCAACACATTGACAGAATACTGCCAAGTAGAATATATGTGTGTTGTTTGTCCATCAAGAACGATGATGACCATTCATTTCATCCAGTGGGGATGAAAGTATGGAGCCGTGAGTTCTAAGATGGCTGGTAAGACCTATTTTGGCTCGAAAGGTTCTTTGACAATGTGGGCAAAGAATGCTTGACGTTCCAGGAGGAGGATCTCCTGCAGTGATTTTTCTGTCCAGACTTCTTTTCACAGCTCTAGCAATCTGTTTGCTTCACAGGTGACTGCACCCTTGCGTAATGATGTACGCCACGAATTTCGGTCTTTGGCAGCAGTCTCCCATGTGTCGTGATGAATTCCAAAAGATTTCATTGAGATTTTCAGAGTGTCTTTAAAGCCTTGAGAGCGTTTACCACAGCGCAGCTCGACGTAAAATATTCGTTTAGGGAGCATGTGGTATGGCATGCGAGTTAAGTGATCAGTCCAGCTAATCTATCTGATTCTTTATTAGTATCGTGTAGATACTGGGCATGGATGCTCTTTCTAGGACTTCAGTGTCTGGGATCTTGTCTTGCCATTTAATCTTCAAAAGCTTCCTAAAGCAGGCTGTGTGGAAGTGGTTTAATTTCCTAGCATGTCGCTGGAAAGTAGAATATACACCGAAGATTACGGACAGTACAGCTGAGAATATTTTACCACCATCCTACACTGCGGAGATGGTACTGGATAGCGAAGATGATAAAAAATAGAACTTAGGGTTAATAAAAGAAAGAAAAACGGAGAGAAATCGGTAGATAATATGTTGTCAGGGTCGGGTGAAAGGATACAATGATACATTGGTCAGACCGTGTAGTGTTACTGGCAGGGTGATAATATGGCGGAAGCCAGGCACACAGGAAGAGAGCAACACGTGACAAATGATTATATCCCAAAGCTCTGTGACTATTCCATTATATGTATAGAGACGCTGACTTATGCAGTCAGAATGAAACTAGTATATATATAGAACGTATCGACAATGTTCCTACTGTCTTCTTCAGGCTCTACATTAAAAAATTTTTTGCTAGCTTTGAACTCGAGCGCAGTTCACGCGGGATTTATTTTTGCGCTTGGGATAGATTTCCCTATTACCAGTGTCCATCGTCATCAGGCGAACCCACCCAGACTACAGAGGTACTCGAAATTACGTACCCAAGTCAAAAACCAGACGTCCAACTGACCGGTGTAGGGGTTTAATCCGCTACCTCGCCATCAGCACACCGGGAGTTTAAGAGCTAGCGCTACTATTCATTCGTCCATGCTGACCTACTCATATTTCTTCTTCTGCGCGTTATCCCTTATTGGGAAATAGGACCCTCAACCAACTCCTTCTTTTGGTATTTCCTGCAGGTCGCTCCATGTCCTCTCAATGTTATTCTTGGCTGTTTCTAGTTGCATGTCTTTCTATGATTCCAAATGTTCATCTTGTAACATTTCATTTCTTCCACCACCATTGCCGTGTTTCCTATTTGCCGCTTTTCCTATTTACCGTGTTTCTTAATTACCGTGATTCCTAATTGCCGTGTTTCCTTATTGCCGTGTTTCCTAATTGCCGTGATTCCTAATAGCCGTGTTTCCTTATTGCCGTGTTTCCTAATTGCCGCGTTTCCCAATTGCCGTGATTCCTAATTGCCGTGTTTCCTTATTGCCGCGTTTCCCAATTGCCGTGATTCCTAATTGCCGTGTTTCCTAATTGCCGCGTTTCCTTATTGCCGTGTTTCCTAATTGCCGCGTTTCCCAATTGCCGTGATTCCTAATAGCCGTGTTTCCTTATTGCCATGATTCCTAATTGCCGTGTTTCCCAATTGCCGTGATTCCTAATTGCCGTGTTTCCTTATTGCCGTGATTCCTAATTGCCGTGTTCCCTAATTGCTGTTTTACTTTTAGCATCTGCATGGTAAGTTACAGTGTTACACTTAGGATCTGCATAAGTTACAGCGTTACTTTTAGGATCTGCGTTTATTAGTTACAGTCATACATTTAGGATCTGCATGGTAAGTTACAGTGTTACATTTAGGATCTGTATGGTAAGTTACAGTGTTGCTCTTAGGATATGCATGATAAGTTATCTGCGTGATATGTTGCAGTGTCACTATTCTTTGCTTAGTTTACGGGCTCGGGTAACAAGGGTCGCTCTAGCACTCGGTAATCGGATTTCTTGCTCGTGTCTACACGTTGGTACCTGAAGAAGACAGTAGAAATACTGCCGAAACGTTGTTATAGTCAATCAATCAAGTGTCTTGCCGACTGCATGGGCGATCATTCTCCAAATCTTGCAATCTCCAACGGTAAGTGCCATTTCGTGTGCTGACGCCTTTCTGTGTCATGACGCAATACTCAATAACTTTCCCTCGACGACTTCCTCTATTTCTCTTTCCAAAAATATTTCCAGTTATCACAACATGTTCCAATTGTTGTCTCCTCATAATGTGACACCCCCCCCCCCCCCCCACCCAAAAAAAAAGAAGATGATGACTGCTTCTTTCTGATGTTTGTGATAAGCTGTCTTTGCGACTAAGTTTCCCTCAAAATGTCCACATTGCTCATTTTGGATGTCCAAGGAATTTTTATTTTAGCATTCGCCTATAAAGTCTTCGAAGCTTGCAGTGAATTTTATTTTCGCTTGTTTAGTAATTGTCTATGATTCGCAGGCACATGTTATAAATGGCTCCACGAAACATGCAAGAATTATGTTTCTAAGTAACTGAAAATTGCTATATTAATTGACTTCACTGCGACAAAATAGGTCAGCGTCGTTTATATATATATGTATATATATATATATATATATATATATTAATCAGCAATGTGGAATATGTGTACTTAAGTGTATGATACAGAAACAAGGGCAATAATAAAAAATGTAAGGGTGACATTGAAGGTTTCGACTTGTGGTTATGTAGACGATTAGCAGGAGTATCATAACAAAATTCCACAACTGACATACGGGTATTAGAAAAACTGGTGTTGAAGACATACCCAATTAGGTCAGTGTCAAAAAGTAACATATTCGGCCGTGTAAAAAGAGACAGCTTCTAGGTAAAGGATGTGCTGTAGCAAAAACCAGAGAAGAAAGTGAAAGAGGAAGACAAAGTTATATATGGAAGACATCCAAGAAGGGGTGAAATCTGCATTGGAGGTCAGCATAGCCGAATAGATACGAGAGCTCGATCTTAAACATCCGGTTAGTTGTACTAAACTGTTGTTTGCTCGTCTTTGACTTGGAGACGTACATTACAAGTGCTTTTGAAGTCGAAGTGGGTTCGCCTGATGGCGAGGGACATTGGTAATAGGGAAAGCTAATCCACACGAAAAATGCAGTCCAATGCTACTAGAAGTAGCGTGTATAGACTACGCAGGAGTTCAAAACGAGCGAGCTAAAACTACATGCCAGAATGCACCGGCAAGCTACAGGATACAGCTTGATGAAGACCCATTACCGGTAAACGTATACGAAGGGAGCTTCAAATTAAAACCTTAAATGTATTTTGTTTTGTTTTTTAGTGACTATATTCTGAAAAAGTAAAGAACAAGTGTATCATTTTTCGAATGTAGTCACCACTGCGTTCAATGCAAGTCCTCCAGCGCCGATAAAGTGCTTGAATTCCTGTAGACAAATGGACGCTGGGGTCACTTCTCGGTGTGCCTGACCCAGTCATAACAGCTATCATAGAAGTCACGCCGTTTTGAAACTTCCTACTCCACTCATACATTTGCTGGGCTGACAGGCAAGCATCACCATACTGGACCTGCATTCGCCGATGAATTTCTATTGGTTGCACTCCTTCTTGATTAAAACACGGATAACAGTATGCTGCTTTTTTTTTGTTGTATTTCAAAAGTGGGGCGGCCATCTTTAAACTGTCCTTATAACGTCACCGTGTTCGTCGACACTGTGATATCACGTGCTGAACACTCTTGACACCCTTATCAACAATATTAACAGGTAACAAGACAATGGCTTGGTTATTGTAATTTCTATCACACTTTTAAGGTTTTCACGTGAAGCCCCCCTCTTAATACAATACAATGATAAAGATGAAAACAGATGATTATGAACCAGTTAGTAGGAATGGTCAGCCTGGGTGGGGGAGGGGGGCTTGGGGTCCCATATTATGAAGAGTTAAACCGTTTGCGGGATCCGAAGCCCTGGTTTCAAGAAACGGTACCCGCATCAATTTCCATCTCAAGGGGTGCCTTTTAACACTCGGACCGCCTTGGCAAGTTTGGGCGGGTGAGGCCTTCTTGATGGGAGCAGATAGACGTGCTGCATTGCGTACCCGCTCACGTGACTCCGTGGCAAACATGGCGTGTTGGTCTAAGTCCAAGTCTCCTTCTGTTGAGGTTGAGGAGGATCTTGAGGTGCCGCCCAAAGCAAACTGGTCTCTTCGAGCCTGCAAGAGAGAAGGCAAGGTGTAAGGTTGATATAAATGAACAGAGATGAGTAAATTCATAGAATAACTTAAGACAGTGGTTCTCAATGTTTTTTGGCCCAAGCACCCCTTCACCATATGTTCAAAATGTCACCCCCCCCCCTCCCCATTTCGTATTTCCTCCCTATAAATCCCCCACCCCTACACAAGATACGTACAATGGAAGCTAAATTTAATAACGCATACTAGAACAAGTCTCCCCGGGATGGTTAACCCGGTCAACAAATGCCCGCAGAAGACGGATGTGTCGGCCTAACGGCGCAAGAACGCAGCTTTGCTATAAACAGGCACAACGCAATCACACCCGGAAAAAAATAAAACTGGATAAACGCAGAAGAAGAAGAAGAAGAAGAAGAAGAAGAAGAAGAAGAAGAAGAAGAAGAAGAAGAAGAAGAAGAAGAAGAAATCTAGACGTCTACATAAAACGTGATTTGCGGGTCTACTTATATTTTAAAACGAGTTTCACAAAGGCGAGAAGAACAGAACCGTAAAGTATGGAGGGAAAAACAATATCAAGTAATTGTTCTTGCATTAACACGATGTTGATAACATCTTAATGTATGCGGCTGCATAGACCTGCGTGCTCTGTTTTCTCCATCCATCATGTGCCATGCCGGAAAGCGTGGGCGGTCATGTTCTGCCATCTCACTCGATCACCAGAGTCGTGGATCAGCTCCGTGTTTCTATATCGACCATGCCATAAGGCCAAGCCATCCAGGTACTTCCTTCTAGGTCTTCCCCTTGGTCTTCCCCTTGGTCTGTTCCACTCGATCTTACCAGTTGTCACCAAGTTTTCCAAATCATTTCTGTTTTCTACAAACCACATTTTCACTTCACATTCAACTTCGGCGTAATTCGCGAAGTGTCTCCCGGCAAGGTGGGTTTTCAGTGGACCAAAAAGGTGGAAATCGCTAGGGGCTAAGTCGGGGCTGTAAGGTGGATGTTACAGAACTTCCCACCTTAGTTGGAATGACGCCGAAGTTGAATGTGAAGTGAAAACGTGGTTAAGAAAATAGAGCACACAGTTCTATGCAGCCGGTTTGGGAGGACTGATAAAACGGTGGGATAAGTGCATCAATGTTGGTGGAAATTATGTTGAGAAATAAAGGGGCAATGTATGTATACAATTAAACTCGTTTCAAGCTGTTATCATATTTAGTTATTTTACTACAGCCATTTGTCACTGACTTATTGTCCTTCCCTCATAAAATATGGGTTTAGCACCATATACGCAATGCACCTCAAGGGGTGTAAATGGCTCCTTTATTTACTACCACAATGTATAAGAGTTGTACATGGCGTATTTTTAATGACTTCAGTGGTTGAAAATATAGCCGGTCCAAGTTTTATATTTACCTATTATGTTGCATGAACTGTACAGAGGGTGAACACAAAACTTGAACCAGCAATATTTTCAAACACTGCAAGGTCATTAAAAATACACTCTATAAAAGGCTATAAGATAGATTTTATTGCACCAGGTTTTATCACATATAGCTCGGTCTCTTTATACAGTGTGGGCTGGTGAAAGCGTAGCACAAAACACGAACTCCGTAGCTCCAGTGATGACTCCCAGGAAAATCTCAGAGAAAACTGCACTCATGAACCGAATGACTTTGCCCGGAATCGAACCCAAACCTTCAGAAGGCTAGCGAGGAGGTGTAACCACTTCGCCACATTGTCCCTTCGCTAAAACAACAGAATTCTAACAAAAAACCTTGACCCCAAGTGCACAGCAACCCCTGCACGTGCTGGGGTGGTGAAGGTTATGAATAATAACCTAGAAGAATGTCAAGGTTGCGGGGACGCTATTTATTTCGCTCTCTCGACAAAACAGAGCGACCGTTAGAGACAAAACAAAGGCAAGCAAGGAGTAAATCCTGCAAGTTAGAGTACGAACAAAAACATGGCGCGGTTTGATAAACCAAACCCCACAACAGCTGTGTTTGTGTTTTTGTCAGTGGTTCTAATAGAGACGCAAAATGTATTGGGTATTTTTATTGCTTGCAGCTGTGGCAGTTGCAATCAGGAGGGGGAGGTGGTGGAGGAGGCGGTGTGTGGTGTAAAATGAAGAGCCCATTTACACGATTTAACGCGCAGTGGAAACATGGTGCTCATCAGTATCATTATGTGCCTAGTTGGTTGGAATAGGCGTTCGTGTCTGTCCACAAATCGCTGTCATTTGTGTTTTGATTAACCCTGATGATGATATTTCTCCATGCTATTTATGAACAGACCAGAACAAATCATTATTCTGCGGCACAGAACAAGGCAATAGATTCGCAATTAGATTTATACAGAATTCAAGACTGGCGAATCAGCCATGTGCACATGCGGATTGGCGCCGCAGACAGCAGAGCACATACTCCAAGACAGCCCCAAAATATAACATATCTAGGCAAACCTTCTGGTCTAGACAGACGAAAGTGGAAGATAATCTCTATGGACCGCTCAGCAAACTAAACAAGACAGATTCATACAAGAGACAATATTACAGTTACAGGAAAAATTCAAGTGAACGAAATAATAAGAATTCCTCCATGTCACCGTCTGAGTTCATCTAGCATTTGTATATTAGCCTGTGCCTCGTCTCTCATAGGTTTTTCCAGTCGTTATGATGTTTTTCAATTGCCTCGCTTTTCATTATATGATCAAAGAACACTGCCACTTTTATATACATATATGTAACGTTCTTCCTTCAATAGCCTTTTCCAGGATATCGTTGCTGGTTGCCCTGGCAGTACAAGGTTGTCGTAACATGTGTCACAGGAACCACATCTCTGTTGCTTTAGAGCTCTTCCAATATTGTTCATTCATGTCCACGATTCACTGCCGTACAGAAAAACAGGTCCTACATAACATTTCAGCACTCTCTTTCTTACATTCAATGATAGTGACTTGTTGCGTTAGATACAGTGCATTTTTATGAAGATTAGCTTTAGCTTGACCTATTCTGCTCTTAATCTGTGTCTCGCATCGTCCATGTGATGTTATAATTGCTCTAAGTATTTTAAATGATGCTGAACCCATATTTTTTTATAGATGAATCGAAATACGGTGGGTGATTTTATCCATATTTACTCTCGACATTTCCTGGTACCTATTTTAGGATGTGTCGATGTGAGAGTCCATGTCACTATCATCACCACTGTCATCATCGTCGCCACAATCATCACTGTCATCATCATCGTGAACATCATTATCATCAGCTGAGTTTCTCTGAAGACAGATGTTGAGCTCATCATGTCAGTCCACAGTCTATTTATTGTTTTCTTCTTCAACATCATCATCGTCATCATCATCGTCATCATCATCATCATCATCATCATCATCATCATCATCATCATCATCATCATCATCATCATCATCATCATCACGACTACCAACATCCTTATCATCGTCGTCATCGTCATCACCATCACCGCCATCACCATAATCATCATCATCGTCATCACCATCACCTCCACCACCGCCATCATCATCACCATCATCATCATAATCATCATCATCATCGCCACCACCACCACCACCACCACCACCACCACCACCACCACCACCACCACCACCACCACCACCACCACCATCATCATCATCATCATCATCACCACCACCACCACATCATCATAACCACCACCACCACCACCACATCATCACCACCACCACATCATCATCATCACCACCACCACCACCACCACCATCATCATCATCATCATCACCACTGTAGTGAAATACTGAAGAGTTAACGATTCCCAGATGGACGACTGTATACCCGACTAACCAGGTAGGAAAAGGGTTAACCAACAAAGGAGTGACCAGGCGCATGTGTTTCTAGGTCAAGCCCCAGAAGGAGGCCAACAGTACAGGTAACCTGTCGCGTGGAAAAATGGGTTTGCAACAAAGGCAGACAGCATTATTGGATAGCATATTGCGGTCTGAATGTATGAAGAATGGAAACGGTTCAGAGCGGTAATTTTCCACTAATCAATGATAATGCAGTCTGGATGTGAGGTGTCCAGCAATGTCAAGGACTATGCGGCAGAAATGACCGATATAAAGAGGGTCAATTCTTTGTGTAAAGTTAGTGTGTGTTCCAAACTGACCTGAAGGAGATATGTTCTTGAGTGGGAATAGAAATACACGTCCCTAATGATGGAAAGAGGGGATAATAGTGTGCTATTCGCTAAGTGTTATTTCGATTCCAGGAACATAGATGCCTAAATAAGGTATAAAGATATAGATATAGTTTAGGATATGAATATAGATGTGCGTGAAGTGCATTTAACATTACTTTCTATTAGTTAGGGAATAGTATAGACGATTAGGTGAATCTTCTATCCTATGTCAGAGTGGGTTTTTTCGGAAGCCTTTTCATTTCGGCTGGAGGAAAAGACACTCACATAGGAGGAAGAGGACGCAGACACAGATCTCATTATTAAATGTATATCACACACGGTTTCCATACCAGTGCGGGACTTATCAACTAAGAGATTACACAGATGGCTGTGGTCCAAGATCACCCAGTGTTGATAATCCACAAGAAAGCACTTTAAGTAATAAAGCACGACACTTGTGCATAAGAAAGGAAGGAAAAGAAGTGGCATCTTAATAAGTCAGGAGGACAGAGAATGGAAAATAGAGATCATCCAAACTAAAGGAAAAAGACCTCAAATTACTCAGTATCGTGAGTTGCAAGGTGCATACAAAGTGCCCTATATCAATTAAGTGTAGAACTTTTTACAGGACAAAATAGAGAACAATAGAAACTCGATGTGTTTTCCAGGATGGAATTAAGAACGCTATAAGATAATAACAACCATTCAGTTTACGCTGACAGCATATGGTGATCGGGTTAAATACATTCATACAGTGGTGAACATTTTTCATTACAAAAAACGGATATATCTACCGACTCAAGCAGACGGAGCTGTCAGGGTGAGACCGTTCTGTATCTATGTCATGTCCTGTACTCTAGCTGAGAGAAGAGACGAGAGAAACCACGGAGACTATCTATCAACATCTTATCTGGCAGCCACACTAGAAGAACATACAAACTACATAGACAATATCCATACATACACCAGACATAGTTTTTATTAATAAATCTTTTATCTTATCGTTGAAAGGAACTGTTGTCGGAGTATGTGCTGAGGGAATAATAGAGAGAGAGAAAGAAATAGATATATGGAAGGGAAGACAGAAGAGAGGAGTGTAGACCAAAGTCAGTCAATAATCCCAACAGATAATAAGTTTAAAGATGTGCTTGTTGAGTCCAGTCTTCTCTCGGGATTTTAACATAGGACATAATTGGTGGAGCGAGCGGGATACGTAACAGACATTATACCCATATGACCTGAATGCATAACATGGCAGATGCATAAAGGGGTACTTGCATATTGGCACAGGCATAGCGGAGTACCTACATGTTGGGACATACTGATTGGAATAAATAGAAGTATATATTGATGACTTTTAATGGAAGGACGTCCATTGGATATATGGGGCCATTACATTTATGGTAGAAACATTTCATTAATGCTGGTGACTTTGCAGTGAGAAAGTTCCAGACAGAGTGAATGTGGATAGGTGGTAAGACACATTACATACCTAGTCACACGGTCACACGTCTACATAAGTCTTTATCCTATATCTCCTCTTGTGGATGAGAGAGTGGTTGTGATGTACTGTGTGTGTTGGAGATTTATAATAAGTAATAGATATAGATAAATGATATAGGTTCTAGGTAGATTATCGGTTTATAGTGAGTATTCTTTACTGCTTTGAGGTGTCTTTACTCAACGTGCTGACTTACCTGCTTTAACTATGGCCACTCCCAAACTAACTACAGCAGAACTTAGGGCAAACGGAGAGGAAATTGGGTTGGCTGGTTCAGACTTAACTGATTACATACAAGAAAGAGAGCGAGAGATTCGTCAAGCGGAACGAGAAGAGCGAAAGACCCAGTTGGAAGCAGAAAGGGAGGAGCGTAAGGCCCAGTTGGAAGCAGAAGAAGCCACGAAGATCAGAGAACATGAATACCGCATGCGAGAACTGGAGCTCAAGACACAAACTAAGGGAGAAATAGATGGAGTGGAAGGAAATTCTTCTTCACCTGGTGCAACCCATATTAGTGGACATGGTTACCATGCATGAAGTTTCCCTTAGCTGTCTACGATCAGTCTAAGGAACGCTTTGACCAGTACGCATCTCGTTTCGAAGCAATGTCAGTCGCTATGGGGCTGGATCGGAGCAGATGGGCTCTTAAACTATCCCAGGGTTTAATCGGTTCGGGATTTGAAGTGTACACACGCTTACCACCAGGACAGGAAAATAATTACGAGGAATTAAAAGCAGCTTTGATGAAACATTTTGACATAACCGCACAAACGTATAGGAAGAAGTTTAGATCGTCTAGACGAGAGCCGGGAGAACTATTCGCCGCCTACAGTCTGAGGCTGAAATCCTATCTCCAGAAATGGATGGACTTGGCAGAATTCACGAGGGATTATGAGAGTCTCGAAGAGATGATGGTGGTAGACCAAATGCGAAAGCAAATGTCGAAACCTCTCAGAACCTTCTTAGGAGAACAAGGGGCGGAACGGATTGATGTGGTGAATAAGCTGGTGGAACGATTCGTGGAAGTACATGGTGAAACTGAAGAACTAAGTACACAAACCAAAGGTCAGGAGAAACCAGAGAAAAAGAAACATAAAAACTGGGAAGGAGAAAAAGGGGAACCTTATATAAAGCACACAGAGGAGAGTTCAGAGAAGGTGAAGGTAGGAAACCAGAGCACCTCGAATTCTCAAGCGAAACGACAGTGGTCTGAAAAGTGGTGTTCATTTTGTAAGGCGGCCTCCCACAACACAAAAGACTGCAGATCGAAACCTAAAAGTTCTTACTTCGCAGCATGCAAAGTGATTCCTACATCGGTGATCACAGACAAGGCTGAGGTCGGCGAAGGAGAAAGGAACAAAAAGGACACACGGAAACCTAGGAAGGGAACATGGTGCACTCACTGCCAGTCGATAACACATAATACTGTGGACTGCAGATGCAAGGCCAAACACGCCAATTGCATAACCAACCTCGAGGAATTAAAAGAGGAAGGCAAGGAAACGGTCAAGGAGATGAAAGACACTCAGGACCAAGAGAGACCACCTGTGGTTGAACTTATTGAAGTCAATGGCCAGCAGGTTGTTTGTCTCTACGATACCGGTTTGGATGGGGAAGCGGTGGTGGACGCCAGCTTGGTAAGCCCAGACCAATTTACAGGGAGACTATAGAAATACAGCCGGCAATGAGGAGTGCTGTTACCATGACGCTGCCAATCGCCAAGGTGGAGATTAAATCCAGGTACGTCACGGGCATTATTCCCAGCTGCTGTATTATCTGACTCCTTATTTCCAATGATCATTGGCACGAAATATGTCTTTTTGGGGATGCCCAAACAGCAAGCCCACCAGGGAACAGTAGTCAGTGGATCTCAAGGGAAGGAAAAAGAGGCAGAGACACTATGCGACAACTCGGAGATAGGAGAATTGCATACTGCCCAGAGGAAGGATACTACGTTGCATCCTTGCTACAGGAGCTGCAAAGAAGTGCTGAGCCACCAGAACGGGGACAGTACTTTCTGAAGAATCAACTACTCTATCGGAGAGCTGGGAGGGGAGATAACCTGCACGAGCAGTGGGTGGTTCCAGAGACCCACCGTCCTCATATTCTTCAGAGTGGACACATCATAGGCGAGAATCGACATATGGGTGTCAGAGAGACCTTGCAGAAAATATCAGGCCATTATTGCTGGCCAGGAATGACCGGAGATGTACGCCGGTGGGTGAAGTCTTGTTCGGAGTGCCAGAGAGCACCACCCAACAAGCGAATTAAGAGGAAACTAGCTCTTAAAGTGGAAGACAAAGTGGAAGTGTGGAGTCCAGCAGAGACCAATATACTCCAAGTAGGATGGAAAGGACCTTATCCTGTGGAAAAGGTGGTGTCCAAGAACATCTACAAAATACGGATCGGGGAGGAGAAGAAAAATCTCCCTAGACATCTCATTAGGAAATATGACGAGAGATCCGGGAGCAAAGCTTCGCACTTTATGGTGATGGCAGCCATTGGGACAAAGGTTACCAGTCCAGACGAAGACCAGAGATCGCCAGTACAACATAGGAGGGCCTATGGGACAGTACGTGATAGGTCAGATTTACCCAACGACAGGAGGAGGGAAATCACAAGTCAGGGAAAGGACAAGAGTGAAAGTTTCACCGGTAACCAAGTTCAGAAGGGATGGGTAACGTCGGGAAAAGCGAGAATTACCCAGGACTCCAACCAAAGATTGACTGACCAGATACAATATCGCCCAAGATGGTCCTGGAAGCAAAAGTCCAGGAGGTTTGGGAAAGACGACTCGGTCCGACGAGGACGAGGTGGAACATCCCCAGAGGCAAAGCCGGGGGAAACCAAGAGGACATGGAAGCAGTGTTACAATCAGGATGGGACAATCCGTCTGTATTGTGAGCCGTCGCTGACGCAAGTCGAAAGTAGGTCGACCAGACGTACAGGAGCGAGGAGCCAACACTAGTTTCAGTCGTTAGTAGTATAGTAGGGTGTCAATTAGAGCGCCTACTGGATAATGAGATGAGCCATGTGAGGATCCAATCATATCATCAACACGTGATGTTAATAGCGACTTAGCAGAAGCTCAACGCACGGTGGATGTGATGGACGTTGTTGCTGCAACTGGACTTCACAATGGAATACATCCTTGGTAAGGAGAATGTAGGAGCAGATTTCTTATCCAGACATCCAGCTCCGGAGGAAGAAGACTAGGGTTGTGGATCATGGGAATCAAACCTACAGTGAGAAAGATTCGACGCGGTCTAATCTCTTAAGAGGGGGCCTCTGTAGTGAAATACTGAAGAGTTAACGATTCCCAGATGGACGACTGTATACCCGACTAACCAGGTAGGAAAAGGGTTAACCAACAAAGGAGTGACCAGGCGCATGTGTTTCTAGGTCAAGCCCCAGAAGGAGGCCAACAGTACAGGTAACCTGTCGCGTGGAAAAATGGGTTTGCAACAAAGGCAGACAGCATTATTGGATAGCATATTGCGGTCTGAATGTATGAAGAATGGAAACGGTTCAGAGCGGTAATTTTCCACTAATCAATGATAATGCAGTCTGGATGTGAGGTGTCCAGCAATGTCAAGGACTATGCGGCAGAAATGACCGATATAAAGAGGGTCAATTCTTTGTGTAAAGTTAGTGTGTGTTCCAAACTGACCTGAAGGAGATATGTTCTTGAGTGGGAATAGAAATACACGTCCCTAATGATGGAAAGAGGGGATAATAGTGTGTTATTCGCTAAGTGTTATTTCGATTCCAGGAACATAGATGCCTAAATAAGGTATAAAGATATTAGATATAGTTTAGGATATGAATATAGATGTGCGTGAAGTGCATTTAACATTACTTTCTATTAGTAGGAATAGTATAGACGATTAGGTGAATCTTCTATCCTATGTCAGAGTGGGTTTTTTCGGAAGCCTTTTCATTTCGGCTGGAGGAAAAGACACTCACATAGGAGGGAAGAGGACGCAGACACAGATCTCATTATTAAATGTATATCACACAGGTTTCCATACCAGTGCGGGACTTATCAACTAAGAGATTACACAGATGGCTGTGGTCAAGATCACCCAGTGTTGATAATCCACAAGAAAGCACTTTAAAGTAATAAAGCACGACACTTGTGCATAAGAAAGGAAGGAAAAGAAGTGGCATCTTAATAAGTCAGGAGGACAGAGAATGGAAAATAGAGATCATCCAAACTAAAGAAAAAAGACTCAAATTACTCAGTATCGTAGAGTTGCAAGGTGCATACAAAGTGCCTATATCAATTAAGTGTAGAACTTTTACAGGACAAAAATAGAGAACAATAGAAACTCGATGTGTTTTCCAGGATGGAATTAAGAACGCTATAAGATAATAACAACCATTCAGTTTACGCTGACAGCATATGGTGATCGGGTTAAATACATTCATACAGTGGTGAACATTTTTCATTACAAAAAACGGATATATCTACCGACTCAAGCAGACGGAGCTGTCAGGGTGAGACCGTTCTGTATCTATGTCATGTCCTGTACTCTAGCTGAGAGAAGAGACGAGAGAAACCACGGAGACTATCTATCAACATCTTATCTGGCAGCCACACTAGAAGAACATACAAACTACATAGACAATATCCATACATACACCAGACATAGTTTTTATTAATAAATCTTTTATCTTATCGTTGAAAGGAACTGTTGTCGGAGTATGTGCTGCGGGAATAATAGAGAGAGAGAAAGAAATAGATATATGGAAGGGAAGACAGAAGAGAGGAGTGTAGACCAAAGTCAGTCAATAATCCCAACAGATAATAAGTTTAAAGATGTGCTTGTTGAGTCCAGTCTTCTCTCGGGATTTTAACATAGGACAACCACCACCACTACCACCACCACATCATCGTCATCGTCATCATCATCATCAGCATCATCATCATCAGCATCATCATCATCATCATCATCATCATCAACATAACGATCACAATCATCATCAACAATTAAGCTTCCCTATTTCAACAACAAATTCTAGTTCCTAAATGCATGGCCCCTAGACAATAATTTGAAACCATGGTAATACAACAAAACATAACAACATGTTCCGAATGAGGAACCTGTGATGTGATAAGGCCATCACTCTGTGTATGTCTGAACGCACGGAGGAATAGGTGGCTAATCATTTCCTCTGTTACCAACTAGATAGAACCAACTGTGCTATCCAACTAGATAGAACCAACTGTGCTATCCAACTAGATAGAAAATACAGACATGAACATCCGGCTGCTGTTGAGGCTGAAGTACAAGCGTTGATTTTCGAGAATTCGCTAGACTGTGACGCGGTCATCTACACAGATGGGTCGGTCGTCCGACTTGTGAGAAGCTCATGGGTCTTTACGGCTCGGGCCGGAGGGAGAATTGTGAAGGAGGACTCTGGTGCTTTTGCTGAAACCACAAGTAGCCTGACTATGGAAGTCATGACAGTAAGTAAGGCAATAACATGGCTCGAGACACAGACATTCACTAGGACATGTTTCCTTGGCGACTCAATGAACACGATCAAGAGGATAGAGGAGGGGTGGATCCGAAGAGAATGGTTGCTGTCTCTGGAGCGGTCTCGGCTGGCAAAGATTAGTTTCATCTTCGTACCAGGGCATGCGGGAGTACAAGGAAATGAGCGGGCTGACAAGCTCGCAGGTAAGGCTACTGTGGAGGGCGGACGCGCCATGGACCAGGCTGACATTCTGAATGCTCTACGAGAAGTAAGACTTTTGCGTGAACCAAGTGATGACTGTGAATCTACAACCATGGCCAGACTGCGAGAACAGAAAATTAAAAGAGGGGTGGCCAAACAAGAACACTACGCAGGAAGCCAAAGAAGATTGATAAACCAACACAGAACTGGTGTCGTTAGCCGCTACACGCTGCGGGATTTGCTGAGGAGGGGATCCGAGCACTTATGGACTGAATGGTTCGATGTGCAATGAGGATGATCTGTCGACTAACTAACTAACTAACTAACTTCCTGTGTTAGAGGACGACGAACATAAACGTCGAACCATCGTCCCACCGGCCCCGAGACGATATCAGCGCAACCACCAACACATCTACACCAAGGAGCGGCCATTGTAACAACCACTAGTAAAATGGTGGTAATTTACTATAATCTATGTTTCTGTTTCCAAGAAATCCTGTACAACCGTGAATCATGGCTGTTAATATTACCACATCCAGTTTTCGCTGCGTGCTTGCACAATTTTCCTCCACTACAGCTAATTCCTAATGGTTTGCCATTGTGCTGTGCCAGATTGTTCTTCCGTTGCGAGTTAACACCGAATGTTACAGTTTCAAACATCTATTATTTAGATTTGAGATGAAAACAGTTAGGACGGTGTGACTGCAGGAAACATTAAGGAAAATAACAATATTAATAATACTAAACTAAAGCTAGTTGCATATCCTTTACGGGACGTCGAAGTCAAGCCCATAATTTGTTTATGTTTGTGATCTATTGACAAGTTTTTACGTTCAGTAGTTTGCCATTGCTTTCTGAAAATCACCGGCACTCATACCATTTTATAACCAAAAAAAAAAAAAAAAAACACCGGATAACAGCTGTGTTTCGAACGCCTTACTCTGGATTACGAATTGCTTCCGTAAACCTTTGCCACGGAGCCGGCACTAAATTAAACATGTAAATATAAACTAAACACAACCATATTAGAGAAAATAATATCAATAATATTAAATTAAAGTAAAGATGTAAAAATAAGCTTGAACAACCGTAATGGGGAAAACAACTATATTAATATTACTAAATTATATAAAAAAAAAAAAAAATAAGGTAAACCACAAAACCAGCAAATCCCCGAACGGCCTATTAACATTCCGATATCCATTCGTTTCTTGTTTACATGTTTATTTGATCTTTATTATCTGATTTCATTTCACGTAGATCTTGTTTGTGATTGTAACTGAATAAG
Organism: Cepaea nemoralis; assembly: GCA_014155875.1. Classification (NCBI taxonomy): domain Eukaryota; kingdom Metazoa; phylum Mollusca; class Gastropoda; order Stylommatophora; family Helicidae; genus Cepaea; species Cepaea nemoralis. The sequence continues at coordinate 139,111 of JACEFZ010025600.1, read as the reverse complement.
GGACACTCAGATTGAAATGTCGGATTCTTTGTGTTGTGGTTGATTTATTTGTACATTTTTACTTTACGTTAATTTAGTTTTATTATTATTGTTATTTTCCCTATTGTGATCGCTCTTAACCGGATATGAGTTCGTTGTAAGGTGTGAACGTTGTGCCTGTTTTTATTAACTTTCTCTTTCTCACAGGAGTCACGCATACCTCAAATGTGTTATCTCATATTGTCACATCCTACTGCAGTCGTTATCTTTCTCTCACATACCTAACTGTGTTATCTAATATTGTCACATCCTATTGCAGTTGTTATCTTTCTCTCCCACACCTAACTGTGTTATCTCATATTGTCACATCCTACTGCAGTCGTTATCTTTCTCTCACATACCTAACTGTGTTATCTCATATTGTCACATCCTATTGCAGTTGTTATCTTTCTCTTTCTCACATAAATAACTGTGTTATCTCATATTGTCACATCCTACTGCAGTCGTTATCTTTCTCTCACATACCTAACTGTGTTATCTCATATTGTCACATCCTATTGCAGTTGTTATCTTTCTCTTTCTCACATAAATAACTGTGTTATCTCATATTGTCACATCCTACTGCAGTCGTTATCTTTCTCTTTCTCACATAAATAACTGTGTTATCTCATATTGTCACATCCTATTGCAGTTGTTATCTTTCTCTTTCTCACATAAATAACTGTGTTATCTCATATTGTCACATCCTATTGCAGTCGTTATCTTTCTCTTTCTCACACACCTAACTGTGTTATCTCATATTGTCACATCCTACTGCAGCCGTTATCTTTCTCTTTCTCACATAAATAACTGTGTTATCTCATATTGTCACATCCTATTGCAGTCGTTATCTTTCTCTTTCTCACATAAATAACTGTGTTATCTCATATTGTCACATCCTATTGCAGTCGTTATCTTTCTCTTTCTCACATAAATAACTGTGTTATCTCATATTGTCACATCCTATTGCAGCCGTTATCTTTCTCTCACATACCTAACTGTGTTATCTCATATTGTCACATCCTATTGCAGTCGTTATCTTTCTCTTTCTCACATAAATAACTGTGTTATCTCATATTGTCACATCCTATTGCAGTCGTTATCTTTCTCTTTCTCACATAAATAACTGTGTTATCTCATATTGTCACATCCTATTGCAGTCGTTATCTTTCTCTTTCTCACACACCTGTGTTATCTCATATTGTCACATCCTATTGCAGTCGTTATCTTTCTCTTTCTCACATAAATAACTGTGTTATCTCATATTGTCACATCCTACTGCAGCCGTTATCTTTCTCTCACATACCTAACTGTGTTATCTCATATTGTCACATCCTACTGCAGCCGTTATCTTTCTCTTTCTCACATAAATAACTGTGTTATATCATATTGTCACATCCTACTGCAGCCGTTATCTTTCTCTTTCTCACATAAATAACTGTGTTATCTCATATTGTCACATCCTATTGCAGTCGTTATCTTTCTCTTTCTCACATAAATAACTGTGTTATCTCATATTGTCACATCCTACTGCAGTCGTTATCTTTCTCTTTCTCACACACCTAACTGTGTTATCTCATATTGTCACATCCTACTGCAGCCGTTATCTTTCTCTCACATACCTAACTGTGTTATCTCATATTGTCACATCCTACTGCAGTCGTTATCTTTCTCTTTCTCACACACCTAACTGTGTTATCTCATATTGTCACATCCTACTGCAGCCGTTATCTTTCTCTTTCTCACATAAATAACTGTGTTATCTCATATTGTCACATCCTACTGCAGTCGTTATCTTTCTCTTTCTCACATAAATAACTGTGTTATCTCATATTGTCACATCCTACTGCACAGTCGTTATCTTTCTCTTTCTCACACACCTAACTGTGTTATCTCATATTGTCACATCCTACTGCAACCGTTATCTTTCTCTTTCTCACATAAATAACTGTGTTATCTCATATTGTCACATCCTACTGCAGCCGATATCTTTCTCACACACACCTAACTGTGTTATCTCATATTGTCACATCCTACTGTAACCGTTATCTTTCTCTTTCTCACATACCTAAGTGCTTTATCTCATATTGTCACATCCTACTGCAGCCGTTATCTTTCTCTTTCTCACACACCTAACTGTGTTATCTCATATTGTCACATCCTACTGCAACCGTTATCTTTCTCTTTCTCACACACCTAACTGTGTTATCTCATATTGTCACATCCTACTGCAGCCGTTATCTTTCTCGTTCTCACATAAATAACTGTGTTATCTCATATTGTCATATCCTACTGCAGCCGATATCTTTCTCACACACACACCTAACTGTGTTATCTCATATTGTCACATCCTATTGCAGTCGTTATCTTTCTCTTTCTCACATAAATAACTGTGTTATCTCATATTGTGACATCCTACTGCAGTCGTTATCTTTCTCTTTCTCACACACCTAACTGTGTTATCTCATATTGTCACATCCTACTGCAGTCGTTATCTTTCTCTTTCTCACACACCTAACTGTGTTATCTCATATTGTCACATCCTACTGCAACCGTTATCTTTCTCTTTCTCACACACCTAACTGTGTTATCTCATATTGTCACATCCTACTGCAACCGTTATCTTTCTCTTTCTCACATACCTAAGTGCTTTATCTCATATTGTCACATCCTACTGCAGTCGTTATCTTTCTCTCCCACACCTAACTGTGTTATCTCATATTGTCACATCCTACTGCAACCGTTATCTTTCTCTTTCTCACACACCTAACTGTGTTATCTCATATTGTCACATCCTACTGCAACCGTTATCTTTCTCTTTCTCACACACCTAACTGTGTTATCTCATATTGTCACATCCTACTGCAACCGTTATCTTTCTCTTTCTCACATACCTAAGTGCTTTATCTCATATTGTCACATCCTACTGCAGTCGTTATCTTTCTCTTTCTCACACACCTAATTGTGTTATCTCATATTGTCACATCCTACTGCAGTCGTTATCTTTCTCTTTCTCACATACCTAAGTGCTTTATCTCATATTGTCACATCCTACTGCAGTCGTTATCTTTCTCTTTCTCACACACCTAACTGTGTTATCTCATATTGTCACATCCTACTGCAACCGTTATCTTTCTCTTTCTCACATACCTAAGTGCTTTATCTCATATTGTCACATCCTACTGCAGTCGTTATCTTTCTCTTTCTCACACACCTAATTGTGTTATCTCATATTGTCACATCCTACTGCAACCGTTATCTTTCTCTTTCTCACATACCTAACTGTGTTATCTCATATTGTCACATCCTATTGCAGTCGTTATCTTTCTCTTTCTCACATACCTAACTGTGTTATCTCATATTGTCACATCCTACTGCAACCGTTATCTTTCTCTTTCTCACATACCTAAGTGCTTTATCTCATATTGTCACATCCTACTGCAGCCGATATCTTTCACACACACACCTAACTGTGTTATCTCATATTGTGACATCCTACTGCAGCCGTTATTTTCTCTCACACACCTAACTGTGTTATCTCATATTGTCACATCCTATTGCAGTCGTTATCTTTCTCTTTCTCACATAAATAACTGTGTTATCTCATATTGTCACATCCTACTGCAGTCGTTATCTTTCTCTTTCTCACATAAATAACTGTGTTATCTCATATTGTCACATCCTATTGCAGTCGATATCTTTCTCTTTCTCACATAAATAACTGTGTTATCTCATATTGTCACATCCTACTGCAGCCGATATCTTTCTCTCACACACCTAACTGTGTTATCTCATATTGTCACATCCTACTGCAGCCGATATCTTTCTCTCACACACCTAACTGTGTTATCTCATATTGTCACATCCTATTGTAGCAGTTATCTTTCTCTTTCTCACAAACCTAACTGTGTTATCTCATATTTTCACATCCTATTGCAGTCGTTATCTTTCTCACATACCTAAATGTTTTATCTCATATTGTCACATCCTATTGCAGTCGTTATCTTTCTCACACATACCTAATTGTGTTATCTCATATTGTCACATTCTATTGCAGTCGTTATCTTTCTCTTTCTCACATACCTAACTGTGTTATCTCATATTGTCACATTCTATTGCAGTCGTTATCTTTCTCTTTCTCACATAAATAACTGTGTTATCTCATATTGTCACATCCTACTGCAGTCGGTATGTTTCTCACACATACGTAACTATTTTATCTCATATTGTCACATCCTACTGCAGTCGGTATGTTTCTCACACATACGTAACTATTTTATCTCATATTGTCACATCCTACTGCAGTCGGTATCTTTCTCACACACACCTAACTGTTTTCATCTCATATTGTCACATCAGAGGGAGACAAAGGAGAAGGAGAGGGAGAAGGAAAAAGGAGCAGCAGCAGAAGCAGCAACAGCAGCAACAGCAACAGCAGCAGAAGCAGCAGCAGCAGAAGAAGAAGAAGAAGAAGAAGAAGAAGAAGAAGAAGAAGAAGAAGAAGAAGAAGAAGAAGAAGAAGAAGAAGAAGAAGAAGAAGAAGAAGAAGAAGAAGAAGAAGAAGAAGAAGAAGAAGAAGAAGAAGAAGAAGAAGAAGAAGAAGAAGAAGAAGAAGACTAAAGGAGGAGGAGAACGAAGCAAAATAGAAAAATAGAGATCTATCTAAATGCCGACAATTGCCACATTTCTAATCCTCCTCTAGATGCACTTTAACGGCGTCAAAACAACTTTTCCTTTAATAACAATTGCCTACAAGCTTCAACGGAACGGAAGCTACTCGTACAAAACTGCGAAGCATTTTGTTGTGACATGTCCTTGCTGTGATACGTCTGTTACCTGTTATCTTGTTTGTATCTGTATTAGATACAATAGCTGTTAAAGTATGTTTACAAGTTATTTTTCACATTTGCTTGTAAGTGCACTGATACAAAGAGCCACAATGAAGAAATATAATTGATAAAGAGCAAGGGGTAGACCACGTAAAAGATGTAGTGATGGTATCAAGGACAACCTTAGAGAAAGGAATACCAACTTACAAAAGCGTTAGAAAATGTGCATAACATATCTTTACAGCTCTCCCACACATCACTGGTAAATGGAGAAAGAGAATAAGAGGGAGAAGAAATCTACAAGTGTACTAGAGATGGAGTTGTCGATCGTGAGCCAAAATGGCATGAAACAACGTAGGAATTCAATATTTTGGCTAAATATCTCGACCATCATCATCATCATCATCATCATCATCATCATCATCATCATCATCAGCATCACCACCATTATTACCATCACCATCATCACCACCACCATCACCATCACCACCACCATCACAGTCAGCATAATCAGCATCAGCATCATTACCTTCAGCATCATCACCATTATCATCATTAGCATCATGATCGTCGTCATCATCATCATCATCATCATCATCATCATCATCATCATCATCATCATCATCAACAACAACATCATTACCTTCATCATCATCATCAACATCATCATCACCATATTCATCATCATCATCATCATCATCATCATAATCATCATCATCATTACCTTCATCATCATCATCAACATCATCATCACCATATTCATCATCATCATCATCATCATCATCATCACCATCATCATCATCATCATCATCACCATCATCACGAGATATAAACGAACGTTTCGACAATTGTCCTTATCAAAAACAAAAAACAAAAAGCTAGAAAACAAAAATATCTCGACCACAAATACATAATCCCCATGTTTCAACGAATACACAAACACAGTTTATTTATGGTTGTAATATTTCAGTTTTCTCCACCGTCTCCTTTTCTTCTTTTTCTTTGTCTTCTTCTAATTTGTTATCGTCGTCATCTTCGTAAATGAAAACAGCGTTGCACTGTAATACCAGCTGTTGACACATTGTATAGACTGCAACAGAACAAAAGGTACAACGCTGGGACACTGCTGTAAAACACCTGTTATATATTGTCCATTATGTATTGTGTAGTCGCATTTGGATCCTTATTAATGCATTATTTATTATTATTATTATTATTATTATTATTATTATTATTATCAGGATGATCACCGTAAACGTAACATAGTTTAGTAAATCAAACATGGGGTTGATGACGATCGTGACGTACTGCAAATAACATGAAACATTAAAATTAAAATAAGAAATAAACGTTTTGTTTTGTGTGTGGTCATAACAGATTAAGTGTCACGGGGTGATACATCGTCTTAATTCAACATTCCTAACTGCCTCAGGCTTACAAATCACACTTTAATTAAAATATCAATACTGTTGTTGCCATATGCAAACCCCTTTAATTTTATGTATAATACATCATGTCAGCCGGTCTCCCTTGTCGAGGAGTTAGCAGCTTTCTCCGTAAGCCCAAATACTCTCGTGGTTGACCTAAGCGCACGAGAATTGGAAGCGGTTCGAGTCGTGCCAGTGACTTATGAGAGTATGGAGCCGGTCGCTCAGAAAGTCGTGGCGTAATGTTGAGCGTAATCTAGTCTAGGAATCAACATACATCTGAAAGATGCTGATGTTGTCCGCAATATCCTGAAAAAGGATGGAAACGGGGGGGAAA
>JACEFZ010025600.1:120000-125000 GCA_014155875.1 Cepaea nemoralis | reverse complement strand
ACATACACAAACATCTTATAGTCTAGCAAGGCTGTTGTATTGATTCACCACAACATTACACAAGACTGACCGACAATCACATCTCGCAAAGGAATCTTATTGGAGAGAACAAAGCCCATACAACATCTGTTGTTAGCGATCCATGGGCCAGAAACAAATCTGCATTGAGTTGAGTTGATCTAAGAATCGACATCTCTGCACTCAGGACATTCCCACACGCGCCCCGTTCCCTCGTTCAACAGCCAGCGAAGAGCTTGCTACTAATCGTTTCCACCGCTGTCTGGTTAAAAGTTTTCTTGGTCTCTCCTCTCAGTTTTAAGACTCGTCCAGAGCCCCGGCAGATTCCCCCGCCATATCATTCTCTCCACATACGGGTGCTCAGTCTGTTCCACCGTATTCTCCACCTGGTCCCACAGGCACCCGAGCACCTCTCCCTTGTATTTAGCAAGATGGACCTATAGTCTATTGTTTTTCAACGCGTATCGTGCATGGTAAGGCAGATTAGCGTCAGGACCCTTTGGAGTGTGGAAAAAAGATCAATCATAATTTCCTTGAAAGACTGATGCAGTATGGAGTAATCCGAAGAGAGGTCAGCCGGACACTTAAGTCTTCAACATTTACCATTAATATTAAGGCTCTTCGCTGGCTGTTGAAGTAGGTTACGGAGCACATATCAGAATGACCTGGGTGTTGTAATATAGTTTCTTAACTTACCCCAATTATCCTTTATGTCCTTCTACTTGTTTCGATGCATGTCTTTCTTGATAATCCCAGTTTGGTTACGATTATCAATATTGCCTTCTGGACAAGTCCAAAGATGCTTCGATCAGCTCTAGAATAAATCCATGGGAGTACAGCGACTGATTGTGCCAAACGGACATTGAATGGTGAGGTGATTGGTTTGTTTGTGTACTGCTCTCCCTTGGCAGACAGATCTTGAATCCGACCGCTTGCATTCTGCCTATCGATGCTGATTCATTCAGAAGAAATTTTTGGTTTCTGTCGGATTCTATAAGTCAGTCTGATATAATGGCAGTGCCAGCCAATCTTTCCAGTCTTTTATTACCCACAACACCCACAATTCTTGTTACGCAGACAAACAAATTTACGAATTGTGGAACTATTCCTAGCAATAATGCCTGTTGGCGAAACATGCCATAACTGTATCGATCATTATACATGAATCAGCAAACACGCATGGCTGACGAAAGGTGACAAAAATGAAACAATTAAGCTGTGGGGGAGGGGAGGGGTCTACAGATGAGACAAGGCGAAACAACACAAGTGAAATACGAGGATAACGCAGGGGGAACAACTGGTGACACATGGGAGACAAAGGGAAAGGACGGGGAAGCATGGGTGAGGCAAAGTGGAGAGATAGAGTTGGCAAAGTAAAACAAAGAGAATATAAGAGAGACAGCGGTGACAATAAGGAAACAACTGAAGTTCAGGGGAAGCCATAGTGGCGAAAAAAAAGAAACACGTGGGAAATTGGGAAGATTAAGAAAAAAACAGAAGGAAAACAGGGAGAAAAGGGGAAGAAAAAGGAGCGACAAAAGGTAAAAGCAGTGGAAATAGGTGTAACCAGAGAAAACACATGGGCAACTAAGTGGAAAACAGGGAAACAGTTAGGGAACTATGTGTGAACACATGAAAGACCTATGAGTGGCAAACGAAAAAACACAAGGGCAACTGAGATGAAAGAATAAGAAATTGGTACACGAAGGGGAAACACATGGGTAATACAGGAAAACTCGTTTTCTATGTAATTACCTGCAAAGCCATTAACCAGATCATCATAGATTCGTGATTTTCTGCGGTCAGGAGTACTTCCTTTCCATCGACTCTGTAAAATCAATCAATCAAACAATCAATCAATCAATCAATCACTCAATCAATCAATCAACAAATCAATTAACTTACAATTTCTTCTTCTTCTTCTTCTTCTTCTTCTTCTTCTTCTTCTTCTTCCTCCTCCTCCTCCTCCTCAGTGAAGTCTTAGGGGGAGATGTAAAGATAATCTATGCGCCATTTCTAATACTCTTTGTAAGTTGGTCTTCATTTCTCTAAAGTTGCTCTGGAGACCATCACTTCGTCTTTCCCTTGCTCGGTATTAATTATATTTCTTCAATGTGGCTCTTTGTAGCAGATGGTACCAGGGCATTCTTGTGAGTTGACCAAACCTTTTAATCTGTTGTTCTCTAATGAAGTTATGACTTGTGTTAGATCTAGTCGTCTGAAGGATCCGAATGTATATCTATAACTAACTGTTTGGACACCTTTTTCCACATTTTCTTATGTGGCACCTTCCACAACTGAACTTCTGCCCCGCCTTCCTAACCACGAAGTATGTTTAATGTTCTAGCAACGCGTCATACCTAGACATTTTCTGTTTGTATTTTAATGTTATGCATTCATTCATTCAGTCAGTAGCATGTCCTTTGCAGAACCTCGCTCCCATAACAACCTTCCGGAAAACCTCTCGATCATAAGCAAGATGTCCCGCGTCCGATACACCCATCTGGAGATCATCCGCCACATCCTGCACCCATCTTCTCTTTGGCCTTCCTCTTCCTCTCTTCCCAGGCATATACCCTTCCATTATTGTTCTTTCCAAACTTTCGTGACGTTTCAAGTGACCAAAATATTTCAATTTTCTTTGTTTTATCGTCTTTAATAGCCAACCTTCTTCAATATTCAACTCTTGAAGTATGGATGCATTTGTTCTTTTCTTTACCCAAGATATTCTTAGAACTCATGTATAACATTTATATTCAAAGGCGTTTATGCGCTGTTCAGCTTGTTTATTAAGTGTCCATGTCTCACAGGCGTGTTGCAATGGGAAAGATGCATGCTCTTAAAAATCTAATTTTTGTAGTTCTATCTGTCCCACTCCATAATTTATTCAGCTGTTTTAGTCTTTGAAGAGCAATTGATAGTCGCCGTTAATGTTATTACATTTTCTAATTTCATGTTTTTCTTTATGTCTGTTTCTGTTATCCCGGGGAAGATTATTATAATCGAAACGTCGATTCGTCGTGTCTTAGTATATGCCATAGGGGGGGGGGCCTGAGTGGTCTCGAGGTATGTTGTCCGCCTTGAGTGCTGGAGGCCCCGGGTTCAGGCCCCGATGAGGACCGGGATTTATTTAAAAAATCCACCTGGACTTCCAGTAATAAAATTTTCCCTGCTCTCTGGGTAGTGAGATCGGACGCCGCGTGTATTGTTGCGCACGTAAAAAATCCCTTGGCAGTTGGAAATCGAAAAAGAGTAGCCTAACGGCGCTGCCCGGGCAAAATTTCGAGTTAAAAATCTACGCAAAGTATTTCGGGATCCTCGCCGATGCAACGGAGTTCGTGCAGTGAGCTGAGTTTCTCCAGACTCAGGTTTGAGTTTGGAGGAAAACGGAGCACTTATGGGTTAAATCGTGTGCCGTGATGTTGATCCAACGACTAAACGACTAAACGACTAACGACTTTTTTTTTTTTTTTTCAAAAGTGTGTGGGATGTCCTCATGTTTTACGTGTGCCATAGTTCAGTTCGTTGTAAGGTATGCACACTGTCTGTGTTTAGTATCTCTCAGTTTTCCGCAGGAGTTACACATACTTAACTGGTTGTTTCCTGGTGTCTCATTAATCTTTCTGTTCGTTCATGATATTCTTTGTAGTTCCTTGATAACCACATTTTCACTACCATTATCATATTTTCAGTTGTCTGTTTTTGTGCGTGTTTCACAAGCATACACAGGCATGCTTCGGCGGATTGCAGGCTTCAATTCAACACACAAAAACAGGAAGAATCTGTTGGATTTTTACGCCAATGACATGCTGGTGAGGTGGGCAACGAACAGGGAAACAGATTGTCTGGGTTTCCACTGCTAGGTGGGGTATTGTACATGATAAGGAAGATGTAATCTGGGACCTTAGGGATCTTGTGTGAGGGGCTGTGTGGTCTCGAGGTATGGTGTCCGCCTCGAGTGCTGGAGGTCCCAGGTTCAAGCCCCGGTAAGGGCCGGGATGGTTTTACGTGGACTTCTAGTAACAGCATTTCCCCTGATCTCTGGGTAGTGAGATCGGACGTCCGTGTGTATTGTTGCGCACGTAAAAATTCCCCTTTGGCAGTTGAAATCGAAAAGAGTAGCCTAACTGCACTGCCCGGACAAAAATTTCGAGTTAAAAATCCACCCAAAGTGTTTCAGGATCCTCGCTGGTGCTACGGAGTTCGTGCACTGAGCTGAGATTCTCCGGACTCAGGCTTGAGTTAGGAGTAGAACGAAGCACTTATGGGTTACACCCGTATGCCGTGATGGTGATCCGTCAAGTAAACTAAACTAAATTAAACTAAACTAAACTAAACTAGGATCTTGTATATTGTGCAGCAGAGTAAACATATCTTCACGGCTTGGAGACAAAGGTGCTGTATGGTGTGACCAGAGGATGTATCCGACACTCAAGATTAAAAAAAAAGGCCAGATGGACATATTATCAGACTGCTACTGGTACCATTACTGTTGGAACTCTTCGCTGGCTGTTGAAGATGAGGACGGAGCACATGTGGAAATTTCTCGATTGCTATGATAAAGGTTCCTGACTCAACACACAGCAAATAACAGCGCGGGTTCTATGTAGCACTTGAACACTCTTTTCCTCCAGCTTTTTAATGATGAGTATATATTTATCTTGCAAAAGTTTACATCTTTCGCACCAATCCTTGTTTTAATAAGTACAAAGCACCTTCCATCAGACGTTATTACGTCCCAAGTTAGTGCTATTGATTCACCAGTTTAACAATCTTCCCGCGCACTTCCATTTCTTCATGTGTTTTCTCTATTAAAAAAAAAAAAAGTTAGTTGCATTTCCTTTACAGGACGTGGCAGTCAACCGTATGTTTTTTTTTTTTTTCTAGCTGTTTGTGATTTCTTGACAAATTTAGGTTCAATAATGTATCATTGCTTTGTAAACGACCTGTACAGATACCATTATATGAAAACCAACGCAACG
>JACEFZ010025600.1:32500-117500 GCA_014155875.1 Cepaea nemoralis | reverse complement strand
AAAAAGAAGAAGAAAAATAAGAAGAAGAAGAAGAAGAAGAAGAAGAAGAAGAAGAAGAAGAAGAAGAAGAAGAAGAAGAAATAAAGGAAAAAGAGGAGGAGGGGGAGAAGAGGAAAGAAGAAGGAGGAGGAGGAAGGAGTGGAGAAGGTGGAGGAAGAAGAAGAAGACGAAGAAAGAAGAAGAAGAAGAAGAAGAAGAAGAAGAAGAGGAAGAAGAAGAAGAAATAAAGGAAAAAGAGGAAGAGGGGGAGAAGAGGAAAGAAGAAGGAGGAGGAGGAAGGAGTGCAGAAGGTGGAGGAAGAAGAAAAAGAAAGAAGAAGAAGAAGAAGAAGAAGAAGAAGAAGAAGAAGAAGAAGAAGAAGAAGAAGAAGAAGAAGAAGAAGAAGAAGAAGAAGAAATAAAGGAAAAAGAGGAGGAGGGGAGAAGAGGAAAGAAGAAGGAGGAGGAGGAAGGAGTGGAGAAGGTGGAGGAAGAAGAGGAGGAAGAAGAAGAAGTTGAAAGATAACGAAAATGAAGAGGGCAGTATTGATTGTACAGCAGAATAGATCACCAGTGGTATTAGTATTAGCACTGGGATGTGAAAGCGGCAAACCTCTTGAACCGTGAACGCTAAATACAATTAGGGGCCTCGCATCATATACCCAACACGGTTGAATGCGTGTAAAGAGTGTATTTTACATTTACTCCTCGTTCAAGAAATAATAAATAAAGTACATGAACTACTCAACGAACAGGGGTATTTGAATGCGAAAATTTTGTCCAATTAACCTCATAAACCATAAATGGAAAACATGCTTACCAACATAAAGTTGTCAATTGCAGTGAGAAAAATAGTGTTGAAGCGCTATATACTATATAGAATCCAGATTGGTGTATGCGTGTGAAAATTGACAATTAGCAGACACGCTGAGGGACGGCGGAAATGCGATTTTTGAGAAAAATACGAAGAGTACCATGGGCAGACATAAAATCAAATGAGACAGTCCTTCAGGAGACAAATGAAAACGGAGATTGATTGGAGAAATTAGATTTAGGCAGTCAACATATGTTGGACATGTTATGACGAGAAATAGACTTTAAAAAAATTAGAGACAACTGGCAAGCTTGATGGGAGAGAGCAAGAGGAAGACAAAGGGATAACAACCTGGATGGTTTGACAGCATGGCATGGTCGGGACAAGAACACAGACCTGATTCGAGACTGGTGACCGTGAGAGATTGCGAACATGACCGCCCGCGCTTGCCAGCATGACACTCGATGATGATGAAGTCATGTGACTTAGCGTCTACTCACTATTTATAACTAAAAGAAACAAGATAATCAGCATACAAAATTGTAAAGAACAATTTTGATTTGTGGAAGGAAAAGGTACAAGCAATGCAGTATGCACAATTAAGAACACTAACAGAAAGACAAATAGAGGCACAGAAAGAAATATATGGCAAAAGTAGCCTTTAGCAAGATGAAAAACATACTGACCAATAAAATTTTATATTGATGTGAAGCTTGGACAATGTGCAGTCAAGCTGACAAACATCTGATGGCTGTAGAAATGTGGTTTCCGAGGAGAATGCAAAGAATACCATGGACAGACAGAAACACCAATGACCAAGTACTACAAGAGACAAATGAAAATCGTAACCTGATTAGAGAAATTAGACGTAGACAGTCAAAATTTTCTGGACATGTTATGAGAAGAAATGAACTGGAGAACGTGGTAACAACTGGCAAGATTGAAGGGAAGAGACCAAGGGGAAGACCGAGAAGTAAATACCTGGATGGCTTGGCCGCATGGCATGGTCGAGACAGGAACACTAAGCTGATCCACGACTCTGGTGAGTGAGTGAAATGGTGAATCATAACCGCCCATGCTTTCCGCCAATATATATATATTGGCGGACATACATATATACATACATATATATATATACATATATATATATATGTGTGTGTGTGTGTGTTTTTTTTTTGGTTTTTTTTTGTGTGCTTCATATCAACAGATATCAACATTGACATGGAAGATCGCAGAATAATAAATAATATTTACTGGAATCAAGTAGCAGGTAGCAGGTAGCAGCAATTGCAATGGGAAATAAAGAGAGCAAGTATGAATAAATAAAGCTAGGAGTACGACAGGGATGTGTTTTATCACCGGATCTCTTCTCTCTCTAGCGAAATAATAATGAGTAAGATCAAAGAGAAGCCAGGAATACTAATCGGAGGCGTTAATATAAACTATCGATGCTATGCAGATGGCACAGTATTTGGTGACGGATAATGGAAACAAAAACAATCAAATACAGAGGTTCTAGAAAAGCTGAGAATGAAAAGAGAGTTGATGAAAGAAATAAAAAAAGAGGCAAATTAAATATTTCGGCCAAGTTAAAAGACATAATATTCATAAAAACCACACTGGAGCGCAAGGATGAGGAAAATAAAGCAAGAGATAGACAACGATATAAGTGGGACGATAACATCAAAAGATGGACGAACATCAGTCTGACAGAATGTACAGTCAGGGCGAGAGACAGACAGTGTTGGAGATCCATTGCAGCCAACTTTCATTGTGGAGACGGCACCTGATTAATTGATTTAATGAATGCAAAAGAATCACAACAATTTTTGAACATTGTAGTAACAGAGAGTGCAAAGAAACGACTCTCCTTGAATATCAAGAAACCAATAACCACAGATATACCAATATACCACAGAAAACAATGACACCAAAATGTGAAATGGAAATAGGAAATAGAACCGGATATCTTTAAATACCTAGGGGCAGTTATAACATCAGATGGATGAAGCACAACTGGTCACTTCAAATCATTATTCAGTTGCGTAGAATATACTAAGGCCAACACTTCACCCTCAAAGGACAGTTCGTGATATGTTAGTTGAGTTGCGTTGAGTTGACATCACTCCACTATGACATCCCATAAGCTCTCCGCGCCCTCGTTCAACAGCCAGCGAAGAATCTTAGTAACTAATCGTTCCAACCGCTATGTGACTGAAAGTTCTCCTGGTCTTCTCTCTCAATTTTAATATTCTTCCAGAACCCCCTGCCGATCACGTGAAATGTGAAATTTAAAGTAAAAGTCGCTGTTACCCACTTTAAGCAGTATCTGGTATATGGTGCTAATAATATATTCCTACGAACTAATCTCACTACATTGCACTTTATGAGTGATATATATATATATATATATATATATATATATATATATATATATATATATATATATATATATATATATATATCTATATATTATATATATATATATCACATCTGTAGTCTTCACATTTCATGAAATTTCCTGGTACCACTTTGACTCTGTGTGGACCCAACACCCCAGGCTAGTTTACAAGTATTGGCGGCCTCGAAGTGGATTCCAACCCATGGCAGCCAGACAAGAGTGCTAGCTACCTGGCCATCACGGCTGGCGGCAGTAAGTGGCAGGACACACTGGTGTCTCTTAGCTAGGACAGATAAATTATAACAGACGGAGCCAGGTGTGAGGAGGACACAGGAAATGGGGCAGGAGCTGCCGAAGTGACATCCACATCCATCTAGTAGATATGCTTGCTTGTATTGTGGCTTCCGGTTCACATGTGGCGTGAGTCCGGAGAGAGAGAGAGAGAGAGAGAGAGAGAGAGAGAGAGAGAGAGAGAGAGAGAGAGAGAGAGAGAGAGAGAGAGAAAGCAGAGATTGATTGGGGGGGGGGGGGGGAAGCATTTAGTGTATGTTTGTTAGTTTACTGTTTCTTTAGTTTATTTTTGTTTAGTTTATGCTTTTTAGCTTATATGGGTTTAGTACATGTTTGTTTAGTTTATGTTTGTTCAGTTTATTTTGTTAGTTTATGTTTGTTTAGTGTAAGTTTTTTTTTAGTTTATGTTTGTTTAGTTTATGTTTTTATTTTTAGGTTTTGTAGTTTATGTTTGTTTATTTTACGTTTGTTTACTTTATGTTTCTTTAGTGTGTGGTTCTTTAGATGTTTGTTTAGTTTATGCTTATTTAGTTTATGTTTGTCAGTTTATGTTTGTTTAATTTATGTTTGTTTAGTTTATGTTTGTTTAGTTTATTTGTTATTAAATGTATGTTTATGTAATGAATGTGTAGTTTATGATTGATAAATGTGTGTTTATCAACATGTATTTCTGATCCATACAGCAGTACTGACTTAACATTGGAGCTATATACTTGTAAATTTTGTACTTGTGTTAATCCCATGTGATGTAGAGATGTTTGCTATTTCTATCACAAGTCCTCGTGCCTTTTGTATTGGTATTTTTATATCTATATATGTTCCTTCAGGCCCCAAGCCTTGATCGGCAGGTGGTTTAGAATGGAAGTTCCGACAGGCGGACAGTTAGAGCAATGCTTTGCTGAAACGACAGCTTCTGCAGCTTGTCTTGTTCCAGATGTATTGGTGTTACCTTTCCTCTGGATTAAACTAGGCAGGTCAAGATAGGGATCATACTGCATGGGTAACACATGGTCTCTACAATTCAGCCCCAACTTTGTGACATGGAGAGGTTATTGTGTCTTTATTTGAAGAACAGTGACTATCGTCTGTGAAGACGGCAAGGTGCAAATGCGGTACAGTATGTCCCTTAGTCAGAGCTGTGGCTTAGATGCATTGAACGCGTTTGATAATTCCCCGACATCACGAGTTGCGCTGATATCAATGGAGCGAGAGTCAGACGTACAGAAATCAATCGCAAACTACTGATAATATAATTTGCATAGTAATTCACAAACTGCTAATTCTTAAACATCCGTTGTGCTGATGCGAGGTAGCGGGTTCATCTCCTACACCGGACAGTTGGACTAAAATGTTGACTTCTCGCTTTTGACTTGGAACGTAAATTACAAGTACCTCTGAAGTCGGAGTGGGTTCGCTTAATGATGAGGGACACAGATAATAGAGAAAGATTATCAGTCCAGTGCACTAAACATAGTTGGGCATGTATGGACTATGCTTGAATTCAAAGTGAGCTAAAGCAAAAACAACACAAAACAAACAGCCAACAAATGTTGGAGTTGATTGCTAAGTGTGTAAAGGACATGCAACCAACTTGTAATCTACTCCCTCATCTTTGTCTATTTTGCTGCCTAAATAAGTTAGTTAGTTAGCGAGTCAGTCACGGCAAAGGGTCGCCCCATTATGCTTCGTTCCTGTGCCAGTGAATACCACACAAAATGCTCTTCACTGCCCCATGTGAAAAGTGAAACAGAGAGGAGTCTCGACAAACCAACAACCCGCACAGTTATACTATACATAAGTCCGGTGTCAGAATGCAATGCCAACACAAAAGTCCGCCACGAAGAATACAGTTCATCGTCGATGGAAGCGGCAGTCACTAGAAAACCAGCAGCCTCACATTATTGCATAAGGCAACCATGTTAGTTCAGCGACCTTCGGCTGCCATTTTTCTGAACATGCATACCTAAATAAATATATGGTTATCATGCAGTCAGACAATCATACCTAAATAAGTGTATGATTTCACCCATAAAGTGCCGTTTCATCAAGGCAGATCGGGTTACCATTTTGCTGATTTATTCTCATTATGATTGTCTTTCCGCTTTGACATTTTAGACCTAATTATTGTGACCTCGCATCGCGTACATATATTTTAGTGTTATACTTACTCTTCGTTATTCTGCTACCAATGAATAAACATTGTGACCTGGAGTCGCGTGTGTATAATTTAGCGTTATATTTACTCTTATTTATTCTGCGACCAATGAATAAACGTTGTAAGGGGAAAATGTGAAACTTTCTAAATGTGATTGAATAGTATAGGGACCTGAGATTGGAGTTTGATCGCAAAGTTCTGCAAAGGCCTGCAACATTATAGTAACACGATATAATGCAAGAAGAATAAAATAAAAACAGCAGGTGAAAAAAAAAGAACCAAAAAAAAACAAAAAAAAACTGAGAGATGATAAAACCATTAGCGAATTAGTTCATGGCTAGACAATTAAATTAAATAGATTCAGTGCGAAACAAAAAGTAGGCGTGGACCAAATAAAAATGGGTGGCTGAAAATGAGAAGCAGGAGTGTGTCACAGTTATGACTTAACCATTGTTAATACAATAGCAGACATGTTGAATTATAACGCAATGACAACATTTCGGCCATATACACGGTGTATTTTTAATGACTGTGCAGTGTTTGAAAATATTGCCGGTCCAAGTTTTGTATTTACCTATCATGTTGCATGAACTTTACAGAGGGTTAATACAAAATTTGGACTTGCAATATTTTCAAACACTGCACATTCATTAAAAATACACGGCACTCTTCCGAATTCCGGTCCCAAATAGTTCTGCAGTGAATAAGTGATTAGGGTTAGGGTTAGGGTTAGCTATATAAAATTATTCACTGCAGAACTATTTGGGACCGGAATTCGGAAGAGTGCCAAAATACACCTTATATAAGCCCATGGCACATGGATATGAGAAGTCGCTTACGGCGTTTAATTACCCCATGGCAGTTAATTAGTTAAGGTATATGGTGCCAGACCCATACATTCTTAGACCAACAGGCACTTATCGGGTGATGTGGTTTGTATTACGCAGCTGGGTGCGGGGTGTCAGGCATTGGTAGCACCTTTGGTAAGGATGACTCTCATGTCCTCTTCAGGACTCATCCCCCACTGGTCCAAGCCTGACATCCAGCTCACGCCTGTGGCTCCTAGTAGCTGTCAGCATGCGACAGCGGCCACCCCCGGGCAACAGCTGTGAGAGGCTGGCTAAACCAGGCGTGGGTAGCCGATTTGGCGTAAAACCAATCGGTGAACTAGGGTATGCCTACCCAGCATGTGAAGACAGGATTCGGCAGACTGCGCTGATGAAATCACTGATGATTCAACGGGCAAGACGGCGTTTATCTGCAAAGCGTTGTGAGCACGGCAAGGCACGTAGAGCGGCCTGGTCATCCACTGCACCTGTATTCGTCTCCAGTTGTCTTGATTTGTCTTGCCACTGGATTCAGATGGACTCAGGCAAGAGAGTGAGGTCGACGAATTGCGCAACTCTTCTTCAATTTAATCCAATTCATCGCGCAAGTCATTCTTCATCCAACTTCAAATAGGCCTTATCTGCAATCTTAGAACTCACGGCTCCATACTTTCAACCCCACTGGATGAAATGAATGGTCATCATCATTTTTGATGGACACACAACAACAACATCACGCAGCTGCTTTTACTTCCCAAAGCATCTTGTGGTACCCATTATTTCTTGGTCAACTTGGGAGAACGTATTCTTCTTCTTCTTCTTCTTCTTCTTCTTCTTCTTCTTCTTCTTCTTCTTCTTCTTCTTCTTCTTCTTCTTCTTCAGCGTTTCGAGCCATTGAGGTTCTTTGCTGCAGATACAATCCGTCTCCATTCGTCTCTCTGGTTGACCTTCTCATGCCAGTCGTTGATTCCAAGTGTTTGTAGGTCTGTATATATATTATGTCTCCACCGTCTTCTTGGTCTACCTCGGGGTCTACGGTCATTTATTTCCTTACTGTAAGCGAGTTTTGTTTCCCTATTATCTTCCATTCTTTCTATATGCCCCAGCCATTGTAGTCTATTAGCCTTCAAGATACTGAGGACTTAAATAGATCATAAATGTCTCTGTTACTTCTTCTTTTCCACTGTCCACTTTGTGTATCCCTAATGGGTCCAAAGATGCGTCTTAAAACTTTGTTCTCAAAGGTTTGTAACAAGGCTTCATCTCCTTTCGTTGTACTCCAGGTTTCAGAGCCATACAGCACAACTGGTCTGATCAGTGTTTTGTATTTTGTGATTTTAGTGTTACGAGATAGCGCATTTGATTTTTAGTAGATGTTGTAGTGCATAGTATATCTTATTTCCAGAATTGATTCTAGTTTGTATTTCTTCCCTTATGATGTTGGAGCAGTTGAAGATTGCACCCAGGTATTTGTATGTTTCTGTTCTTTTAATGGTCATATTATCTACTTGTATGTGGCCAGAGTTTTTAGCCATTCCTTCTCTTGAAATTACCAAATATTCTGTCTTATCTTGGTTGATAACCAGCCCCATCTGTTGGGCTTTTTACTTTAAGTGAGTCAATAATTCCAATGTCTTTTGTTCATTTCCCCCTATAATATCTATATCCTCCGCATAACCAAGCAGCTTGGATGTTCCTCCAATATCACATTCCTCCTTTACCTTCCTTACAACTTTCTCTAGAGCCAGATTGAAGAGTAGCGGCGATAGTGCATCACCCTGTTTCAAGCCAGATGTTATTTGGAAAGGGTCTGATTTCCTGCCTTTATATGTTACTATATTATAAGTATCTTCCATGCATAGTCTGGTCATGTTGATTAACTTCCTTGGTATTCCAAATTCCTGCATAGCATTCCATAGACTATTCCTATGGACACTATCATAAGCCTTTTTAAAACAACAGAGAACGTATTAATTTTTTTAATTCGAATCCACCACGGGATGAATTAAACCCACGACCACTGGACCAGTAGGCTGAGTCTAGCCACTATGTTACCGCAGCTCACACATAAAATTACTCGGGACACATTAAAAAAACCACACCAAAAAAAAAAAAAACACACACACACACACACACAAACACGCTGTCCGGGAATGTTAACCCGTTCAACGAATGACTGAAGAAGTCGGGTGTATCGGCCGAAAGGTGCAAATATCGCAGCTCTGCTGTAAACAGGCACAACGCAACTAAGTCAAAAACAACATTCCGGAGGAACGCAGAAAAAGGATAAGAAGAATGCGCTGAGGGGACAAAAAGCAGAGAAAGTGTAGTAGAGGAAGACACAGTTATATGTTTGAGGAAACCCGTTATAGTTGCACCAGAAAAAGACTCAAGTGAACAAGCATAATATAAACTGTTAGCCACTCATTACAGACAACCTTCAATGCGGAGATGGTACTTGATTATGACGATGTTTTAACAGATTCAGTGCCAAACAAGAAGTAGATTTGGACCAAACAAAAATGGATGGCGGAAAATGGAAAGTAAGGATGTGTCACAGTTATGACTTAACGGTTGTTAATATGGTAGCAAGCATGTTGTTTTATATCAAGTTAAATGGGGTTGCATAGGGAAAACTACTGTATTGGTATTTTAACTATATGTAACGTGCTAGTTTTTACGCTAAGGCAGGGCGGACGGAGAAAGTAGCAAATCTGGAAAATACAATCGAGGTACAAGGGTCAGATAAGAGGTATGCGGATGTAGGGTCAGAGAGGTGGAGTAAGGAATCCCAAGACAATGGTTGAGCCCCAAACACAATGGATTGTTATATCACTGAGATGTCAGTCTGAGTCACCAGGGGGGGGGCAGAGGGGAACGTGCTGGAGAAATAATAGACAAAGAAATACTCCATAAATGTAATGTTGGGGGAAATTGTATTTGGTTTCAAGGGTGAAATAGTTATTCATGCGAAGTCCCCAAGAGACTGAATATGGAGTGAAGGAAACGATGGGTGAGGCAGTTATTCTGGGGCTAAGTGAGGGAGGCTTAGCAAGGCCGTTTAGTTCTAGGGCTAAGTTAGGAAAACTTAGCCAGGAGAGTTGAGTTTTGGGCTATGTTTAGGAAACTAGCCAGTTACTCGGTGTTTGGGCTAAGGAGGGAAACTTAGCCAGGCATTCAGTTGAGTTCAGACACGGGAAAGAGGCCGGTGCGACTAGTTATGTCACAAGGCCGATCGAAGGCAGTATTGTGTATTTAACTATACTAATATGGTTTCTGGGAATGGTGCATGTTTTCATCATGTCTCTTCATAATCAATAAAGTTGTGTGCGCTTAAAATAAACGGTGCTCTCCAGTGCCTAATAACTGTTCTTAAGTATACCTGCAGAATATTCATACTGACATACCTCTGGACATAACCATAGCCAATTCTATCCGTCAGCAGCAGTGTGACATTATAGTTTGTTTTATAAGTCCACGGCAGTTGCGGAAAGTTTGAATAAGACGATTTATCATTCCATGGCAATGAGACAGTTACAAATTACACCTAAAACACAACACACACTAAGTGTAAGTCTCTTCATAATTTTATTCTTATTTGCATGTCATTTACAGGACGCGGCAATTAAACGCAGTATTTATTGGCTGTTTGTGATTTTTTTAAAGATATTTTTAAGTTCAGAAGTTTGCCAAGGCTTTCGTAATGACCGACGCTCATACCTTTGTGAAAATCAACGCCACGTGATCTGCTCTCACGTCGCCAGGGGTCGACCTTGAACTCCTTGAGTTCGGAGTATGAACCCCGCATGTCGGGATGTGAACCCGGTATGTTGGGAATGTGAACCCGGTATGTCGGAATTGTGAAACTGCCGGAAGCCACAGACATCGTCTCTTCAAAATAATAATCATCATCATCTACAGGGTGTTGTAAAGTCTCACTACACCTTGTACGTAGAACACATTTGAAAAATGAAGTACATTACGTCATTATAAAATGTGCTCCAGTCCATCATGAAACAATACGCGCCGGGTTCGTGTCGCCTGCTGGAGTAATTCTTTGCACTCCAAACAGAACGGTGTTATCAACGGAAGAAAGTATTTTTGTTTTTTTCAAATTTGTTCTACATACAAAGTGTAGTGAGACTTTACAAACACCCAGTACCATCCTGTTTGCGAGGAGTATTACCCGGGGTGGATGGCCACGTCATCAGTTTGTGCTATCAAAGCCCGTGCGTTGCAGGGATCCACCAGAGAGGCAGAAGACAGTAGCACGGTGTCCTCCGAAGCGTGCCGTAAGAGGCGACTAAATAGGTCCGACTGATGCAGACATCTTTTATAATAAAACAACTTGCATGTCCTGTGTAAGACATTGTGGGCATTCCCTGCTTGATTGTCTGGGAAATTTTACGTTCAGTAGTTTGCCATTGCTTTCTGAACGAGAAGTCAGCGTCCAAGTGTAGGTCAGCGTGGCTGAATGAATAAGAGCGTTCGTTCTGAAATAATGTTGATACCCAGGTAGTGAGTTTAACCCCTACACCGGTCAGTTGGACTAAGACGTTGAGTTCTGGTTCTTGACTTGCGGACGTAAATTACAAGTGCCTCTGAAGTTGGAGTTCGGTTCGCCTGATGGCGAGGGACACTTATAATAGAGAAAGCTAATCCACTCGCAAAAATCAGCCAACTGCATTAGAAGTTGTAACATGTGTGTGGATTACGCTTGATTTCAAAACGAGAGAGACACACACACACACATACACACACACACACACACACATACACACACCCGGTCCAATATGGCGGACAGGTGGGGGAGCTGTTAAGGCCTTTGGCGTGTTTCTGCTTCTGGTTACAGCGTGCTTAAGCATGTTCTTCATGTTGGACTAATGTTACATGGGCCCTTCGCCCAGCTACCGAGTTAAGTGCTTGGAGCAACACTGTGAGCTGTGGATTTCGTGTGGAGTGCTTTTACATCTGTCAGCGGTTGTTTATATTGTGAACTGGGTGTTCAGAAAATGGCGGCTGCCGGTTGCTGACCTAGCTAGTTTTGCATTTTGCAGTAATGTGTGTAAAGCTGCTAGTTTTCTAGTGACTGCCGCTTCCATCGACGATGAACTGTAATTTTCGTGGCGAACTGTTTTGTTGGCACTCTGGCAGCGGCCTTATGCAAGTTCTTGTCCGTGCGTGCTGTTGTTTTGAAGGTACTACTGTTTATTCCACTTTTCACATGAAACAGCGAGGAGAATTTTGTGTGATATTCACTGGCCCAGAAAAGGAGCATTATGGAGGTGACCCTTTGCTGTGATGTTGGAACCGCGACTGACTAACTAACTAACTCACACACACACAAACAAACACACACACACACACACGCACGCATGCACGCACGCACGCACGCACACACACACACACACACACACAATGAATACAGTGGATTGAACGTCAAACCAATGTGGATGCACTTAAACATCCTAACAACCAAACAACAACTGCTCCACAACGACATACAGTTTTCTGTTTACCTCGTCCCAGATGTGCCTAGGGGGCAGGTTTAGAGTTCACGTCGTGGCGTCTTAGCACGGGATGAACAATTCATTTACAGGTGAGAAATGTGCGTTTTGATGATTTAAAACACGCTGGTCCTACTAAAGACCATATTGACTGCACTCTTAGAGAGGGAAAGGGATCGTCGAAACAGAACTGGTGTCGTTATACGCTTGGGAAATCAGCGAGAAGAGGTTCTGAAGACATGTTCGATGAGCAATGAGGTTGATATGTTGATTAATTAATTAACTAAGTAACTAATTAAGTAAGTATGTAACTGACTGACTGACTGACTGACTGACTGACTGACTGACTGACTGACTGACAGACTGACTAACTAGTATACTCACTGGCTCGCTGAATCACTGCCTAACTAACTAACTAACTAACTAACTAAATCTAACAAACAAACAAAATAAACAAACAAAACACAATTAAACAAACAAGCAAACAAACTAACTAACAAACATAGAGAAGAGGCGAGCATGATGGTGTTGTGGTTAGGAGGTTCCGACCGGACGAAGTAAAGATGATATTGGACACCACAGCCGCCGAGTGCCAATTGTTCTATAAAAATATGGAGTTATCACCATTTACCAAAGCGATTCATAGCGTTGATAATGATCCCCTACTTTAGATAGTTCATGGAAGATGTAAGTCATAGATCAAGAGCAGAATAGGTCAAGCGAAAGATGCATTTCAGAACATAAAAATTACCTTATGCAATAAGTCACTATCCATTGAATGTAAGAAAAAGAGTGCTGACATAAAGAACATATTTTGCTGTATGGCACTGAATGTTGTAACGTGTATGAACAAAGTTGGAAGAACTTTGAAGTAGCGGAGATGTGGTTCCTGAACGAATGCTGCGAATTCTTTGGACTGCCAGAGAAACTAACGACGATTGCCTGAAAGAGGCTAATGAAATTAGAACATTATATACAACAATAAGAAAGAGACAAACGGCTTTCTTAGTTCATTGATGAGAAGAGAGGCTTTGGAGAACATCGTGACGACCGGAAAGATCAAGGGGAAGAAAGGCAGGGGTAGATCCAAGGGAAATTATCTGAATAGGCGGTGGGATGGAGGAATATCATCAGCAGAGTTGATCCAGAACACCAAAGACAGAGATCTATAGAGAGACATGAACGCCTACGCCAGCTGGCATGGCACTTGATGATGATCATACAAGACATCTACCATGGCGTTATTTTAAACTACACAGATATCTACAACTGAATTATTTTTACCTCTAACTGACGTCACTGGTAGAAAACCCATCAATTTTAGCCTGAAGACGGTCGCTTTTTACGACCTCCATTCCGGATGCCTTTAAGGAAGAGACCTAGCATATTTGCCTAGCTTTAACAGGTCACGGCGTGTTAGGCTGAACAGGTAGGGAAGGTAAAAAATTACATAACCTGGAGGAAGAGGTAAAAGTAATTAAATTGTAAATTGTATCGAAAACAGGGGCACCCCCATGTCGAGCTTATACAGAAGAGCGAATCAATATGAAACAGCCAGTGGTTAAGATCACGGAGAAGACCTTCTCATTCATATTTCAATATCCAAGGTATTGATCTCCGTGGTGAAGTGATCAAGCCGTCTGCCTCGCTCTCTGAAGGTTGTGGGTTCAAACACCAAGATCACACTATACAAAACACTGATCAGACCAGTTGTGCTGTATGGCTCTGAAACCTGGAGTACAACGAAATGAGACGAAGCCTTGCTACAAACCTTTGAGAACAAAGTTTTAAGACGCAATATTGGACCCACTAGGGATACACAAAGTGGAGAGTGGAAAATAAGAAGTAACACAGACATTTATGATCTGTTTAAGTCCCCTCTAATCACTGGTATCATGAAGGCTAATAGACTACAATGGCTGGGGCATATAGAAAGAATGCAAGATAATAGGGAAACAAAACTCGCTTACACTCAGGAAATAAATGACCGTAGACCCCGAGGTAGACCAAGAAGACGGTGGAGAGATAATATATATACAGACCTACAAGCACTTGGAATCAACGACTGGCAAGAGAAGGCCAACCAGAGAGACGAATGGAGACGGATTGTATCTGCAGCAAAGAACCTCAATGGCTCGGAACGCTGAAGAAGAAGAAGAAGTCTTTCAGTTCACGAACACATTTTTCTTGAAAGCTCCTGGGGGTCGTCGCTGGAGCTATGGAGCTCGTGCTTTGTGCGACGCTTTCAGCTGGCCACCCTGCGGAAAGAGACCTAGCCATATGGGATAAAACCCGGTGCAGTGAAGTAGATCCTCTCGAGTTTTAAAACTTTTTTTTTAATCCATGGTATTCTTTGCATTTTCCTCAGATATCATATTTCCACTGGCATATGTTTCTGGGCCTGTCTATGCAACATAATATTTGCGGCTTCTGTGTTTTACATCCAGGTGTTTAACTCTGTATCATCTCCTTGCTCATTTTCCATAAATTGTGCCATTCGTTACTGAGGTTTTAAGTTACATTCTTCTCATTACATACCTCTATTGATACGACAAGAGCTGAATACTAAAGAAGGTTGGCTATTAAAGACGATAAAACAAAGAAAATCGAAATATTTTGGTCACTTGAAATGTCATGAGAGAATAATATTGGAGGGGTATATGTCTGGGAAGAGAGGAAGAGGAAGGCCAAAGAGAAGATGGGTGCAGGATGTGGCGGATGATCTCCAGATGGGTGTATCGGACGCGGGACATCTTGCTTATGATCGAGAGGTTTTCCGGAAGGTTGTTATGGGAGCAAGGTTCTGCAAAGGACATGCAATTGAATGAATGAATGAATGAATGAATGAATGAATGAATGAATGAATGAATGAATGAATGAATGTGATTATAAAAATGTCTCCTCCTTCTTCTGCGTTCGTCCGTAATGTTGTTTTAGACGTGATTGCGTTGTGCCTGTTTACAGTAGAGCTGCGATATTTGTACCTTTCGGCCAAGACATCCGACTTCTTCAGGCATTTGTTGACCGGGATAACATTCCCGGGTGTTAAAAATGACTATGTCTAATTTCTGTAATCTATTTGCTGTTTTCATTTTATGTTTTTGAAATTCTTCCCATTCATATTTATGTCCGTCCATGGTATTCTTTTGCGTTTTCCTTAGATAGCACATTTCCACTGACATACGTGTCTGAGTTTGTCTGTTTATTGTGTAAGAATATGTAGGCCTAGAAATAGTTGATTGCATGTTTTTTACATGGCGTGGCAATCAATCCCAGCATTTATGGATGTTCATGATTAACTACGCAATTTTACGTTCAGTAGTTTCCCATGCTTTCTGTTTGGAGGCTTATCATCATCAACATCATCATCATCATCATCATCATCATCATCATCATCATCATCATCATCATCATCATCATCATCATCATCATCATCATCATCAACCACCATGCCGGTTGGCGTAGGTGTTCATGACTCTCAACAGATCTAGGCCTGTGGTTTTCTGGATCATCTCCGCTGTTGATATTCCTCCGTGCCACCGTCTCAATCCATCCAGCATAATTTCTCTTGGTGTGTCTTCGCCTCTCTTCCCCTCGATCTTTTTAATTGTCACAATGTTCTCCAATGCCTCTCTTCTCATCACATGACCCCAAAAAAAAAAAAGCTGTTTATCTCTTTCTTATTGTTGTATATAATGTTCTAGTTTCATTAGCCTGTTTCAGGCAGCCGTTGTTAGGTACTGTGGCAGTCCAAGGAATTCGCAACATTCACCTCAGGAACCACATCTCTGCTGCTTCTAATTTCTTCTTAATTTGTTCATTTACATTCCAAGATTCACTTCCTATTAGCAAAGCAGGTTCTATATAGCATTTCAGTACTGTCTTTTTACATTCAATGATAGTGACGTAATGCATAAGATAGTCTTCATTTCTCAATGCAGCTTTTGCTTGCCCTAGTCTGCTCTTAATCTCTGTTGTGCATCTTCCATCTGATGTTATAAATACCCCTAGGTATTTCAAACTTTCCACTTGGTGAAGAAGTTTCCCTTCTACCTCTATTTCACGTTTGGGCTGTCACATTTTTCCTTGATATCACCATTGTTGCTGTTTTTTTAATATCCAAGGAGAGTCATTTCTGTGCACACTGTTACTACAATGTCGAACATACTAATCGAAATGAAAGCAAAGCGGTCGGTTTCCAAATCGCCCGCTGCGGATTTCGAATCCTCAACTTGCTATGTCGAGGAATGATCAAACTGCGAGTTTCACTATCCCCTGAGCGAAATGTCCCAGTATCATGGACATTTGGGTACTTCATTTTCGACGTGACGACTCTTGATTAAACTACACGAAACTTAAATGAACACAAAGAATATCTTGGAATCTCGACGAAAGAAAACACGCAATCTGATACAAGCAAACGTTACCACAAATATCTTTATCATCGTTCATATAAAAACAAACAAGAAAACCAAATCAAGTCGTCTCTCCCTCCCCCTCCCCTAACCCCCATATTCGGCTTGCACTTCTTGATTTCTAACTTTCAAATATTGTTCAATGTGTCCATGGTGCACACGGGTTATCTGAATGTTTCGCCATTATCCGACAAGACTAGACTATGGATCCACTACCCAATGATCAGGGTATGAAGTTGTATACTGTCCTTTTTTCTCTTTTAAAAAACCATAAACACAGTCTAGAAAGGGAAGCTAAAAGGCCTGAACAAGCCAGAGGCGGGCATCGAAGCACACAAGCCACTCCACCATTTGGGACCATGGTATAGTCATGAATAGTGCTAGACTAGGATGTCTCATAGACGGACAGGAGACAGGGAGAGAGTTAGTTGCTTGTCCTTTACAGAACATTGCAATCATTCCCATCATGTTTTCGCTGTTTGTAATTTATTAAGCAATATTAGTTCAGTAAATTGCCATTGCTTTCTAAACGGTCGATGCCTCATACCGCTGAAATGGGTGGAGGATATATGTGTGGGTGGTTAGGATGTTTGTAGGTGGAGGATGTGTGAGTGGGTGGGGAGATGTGTGGGCGGGGATGTGTATGGGGAATATATGTGGGGGATATGTGTGTGTGTGGGGGGGGGGGGGAATGTGTTTATGGGTGGAGTTTTGTGTGGGAGGGGAGATGTGTGAGAGGTGGGGGAGGTGTGGGATGTGCAGTGATTGAAGGATGTATGCGAGGATGGGGGATGTGTGTTTGGCTGGGTGGTTGGGGTGTGTGTGGGTGGGAGAGTAGATGAGAGATGCATGTGTTGATGGGCGCGTGGGTGATGTGTGGGTGTGAGTGGTTGATGGATGAGTATGTGAGTGGGTGAATGTGTGTGAGAGATGAGTGTATGTGTGGGAGAGGTATGTAGTTGTGAGAAGATGTGTGTGAGCGGCAGATGTGTGTGGGTGGGGTATATGTGGGTGGTAGGGTGTGTGTGGGTGGGAGGTGTGTGTTTTTCGGTGTTCATGGGTGGGGGATATGTGTGGGCAGGTGGGGAGATGTGTTTATGGGTGGGGATGTGTGTATAGGTGGGGGATGTGTAGTTGAGAGGTGGCGAATATTGGGTGAGTGATGTGGGTGTAGGTTGGCTGATGTGTGTGTGGGTGGGTGGGGAAAATTGTGAGAGTGCGGGATATGTTTGTGGATAGGTGCGGGATGTGTGGGTTGGCGGGGGTATGTGTGTGTGGTTTCTTCTTCTTCTTCTTCTTCTTCTTCTTCTTCTTCTTCTTCTTCTTCGTCTTCTTCTTCTTCTTCTTCTTCTTCTTCTTCTTCTTCTTCTTCTTCTTCTGCTTCTGCTTCTTCTTCTTCTTCTTCTTCTTCTTCTTCTTCTTCTTCTTCTTCTTCTTCTTCTTCTTCTTCTTCTTCTCCTCCTCTTTCTTCTTCTTCTTCATCTTCTTCTTCTTCTTCTTCTTCTTCTTCTTCTTCTTCTTCTTCTTCTTGGTGTGTGAGGATATGTGTGTGGGTGGGGAAATGTGTGTGGGTGGGGGTTCAGTGGGTGGGTGGCGACATGTATGTTTGCCTGGGTCTGTGTGAGTGCGTGTTGGTATGTGTGGGTGGGTGGGGGAGGTTTGGTACGTGGGGGATGTGTTGGTGGCTGCGGGATGTGAGGGTGGATGGAGGATGTGTCTCACAACATTGCAATATGCACTGTTTATGTTTACAACTTTCATTTGACAAAGTTTTTTTTTTTGTTTTCGCATGTGAATGTATCATGCGTAATATGCATTGTTTATGCTTACAAAATCCATTTGACAATAATTTTCCCCCCTATGTTAATGTAACATGCACATTTGATGAATGAAAGATGAGTGATGAAAGGGCCGAATGTAAGACGGGCCTGCGTGCCCAATTTGTTACCCTTTTAAAATAAAGTTTGTTCGTTCGTTCGTTCGTTCGAAATCAAAGTAAAGCGGCCTTGTTCCAAGTTGAACGCATTTTATTTATCTCACACGGCTCTATATGGCTGAAAATAATTAAACTGCGAGTGTCACTATACCCTAGGCCACGGCGCTCTAGGTCTGCTTTCATTATACCGGATGTTTGTAACGTCTCACAACACTTTGTATGTAGAACATATTTGAAATAAATTCTCTCTTCCTTTGATAACACCAATCTGTTTGGAGTGCAAAGAATTTCTCCAGCAGACAACAGCTATTCGCTGAATATTGCTTCACTATGGACTGTCGAGAACATATTTTGATGACATCATTTACTTCATTATTTCACATTTATCCTATATACAAAGTATAGTTAGACTTTACAAACACCCTGTACAATAGATACGACGGGTTTCATGTTTTAAACTAGACATGTACTCTCATGTGAGTAAGTGGCACCTTACAGTCTTGACAGACCAATGTATGTGAGTTGGAATGTGGCCAAAATTCCATTCCAATGCCTGGGCAGAGCTTCAGAGAAACATGTGGTGCCCAAAAAACATGTTCCCTCTCTCGGCCTTGCCTTGCATACTCCAGAGGAATAGGGTAACCAATACGTCTGGAACAATGGTAGGCTGCAGACGCTGGCGGCTCAGCGTCAAACCTCCGAGACCTCGCCTCCACGAGCAGGTGGCGAGTGGTGGCCAGACCCTGGCACCCAAGGGACCCGACTTAGAGGCGTTCAGCCAAGTCCCGCAGGTGAGGGCTTCGTACGCGCCTGGACCATAGGACGCGTACATCTGTCAATCACAAGTGTCCAGACCTGTGTAAAGCGTGTAGACCCAGGCTTGAATGGGTACCGGGAAATTTATATGGAAATAAAGACGTCCGCAGTGATAGTGCCCACATCAGCCACGGAGTGCCGGTTGGTCTAAAATAATATGGGTCTAGCAACAGATACAGATACGATAAGAATACAGAAGGCTAGATAAACTCTCGTAACACTTGGAAATGTGTGGGAGTCAAAAGAAGTTAAAATTAGCACGCAACTTAGGATATTCAATTCTAACTTTAAACCAGTACTGCTGTGTGGATCAGAAAGGTGGAGAATGATGACATCAATTAAAACAAAAAAGAAACTATAACAATTCTCTAACTGGTTACTGCGCAAAACAGAAGGAATAAAATGTATGACAAACTTCACGATGGACATAGGGAATAGCAAAGTCCATGAGAATCTCGATACCTGAAGCACATAGACGGGCACTCTCCCGCTGTTTATGCTTCACCTCGACACCGCAAGGTACAAGAGGAACAAGATGAGACGAGATGAAATGAGACAAAATCACCAATGTGGAGCTGATGGAGAGAACGAGACAAACTCAAGTGACCCAAGAGTGAAGGCGCAGGATAGGACATACTTTGGGAAAACCCGAGAATAGCATTACTTGCAAATTCTTAGTCTGGACCCACAAGGCCAAAAAAAAAAAAAAAACCTAAAAACTTATGTAGAATTGATTGATTGATTGATTGATTGATTGATTTAGGAACCGACATCACAGCATTCGGGGCATTCCCTGGCGTCGGCCAGATCCCCTCGTCACCCCTCGCTGTTGCATTCTTGCCAGACCATGGTAATCCATTTGCTCCTCCGAGGTGTACAAGTGCTCCCATAAGGCCGCAACTACGTCTGCCTTGTCATGCATCAATACTCCACCACGATTTGCAAAGCCAGCCAATCTGTCAGCCTGTTCATTCCCCAGCACACCGGTATGCCCCGGAGAAAAGATCCAGACGATGCTTGTCACCCGTGACTTCCGAAGCGAAGCAAGCCACTCTGCTCGAAGCCTGCCTGTCCTCACCTTCCTCAGCATGATTTCTGAGTCAGTTACAATCACGATGTGTGTGTGTGTCGTATTCTCAATCCAGCGGAAAGCTGCACTGACCGCCTCCACCTCCATTCTTAAGCTAGATGCGAAGCAGAAACAGAAGTGAACAATATGGGAAGGAAATGGACAGAGCTGTATGGGGTAGATAATGAGAGTGGGAGTGAGTTGGTTGTCCCATTGAGGATTAAAGGAAGCGACAGGAAAAGAAGAAGCGTATGCTCACTACGTTTGAACTCGTGAAAGAGGGCCCTTAACTTTTACGTAATAATACTTAACAATACTTAACCATAATTAACAAACTTTTACTTAACAATACTTAACAATACTTAAACTTTTACTTAACAATATAGACAACAACATGCCAGGGACCGCCGTTGGTGGTATCATTTTCTTTTAAAATGTTTATTGCGTTCGCTAGCTTTGAACTCAAACGTAGTAGATACATGTGTTACTGCTTCTGGTGCACTGGACTGGTGTTTGCGTGTTGTATAACATTTTGGTGCCTCTCGTCATCAGACGAACCCACTCCGATTTCATTGGAACTTGTAATTTACGTCCCCAAGTCAAGGACTGGAATTCAACATTTGAGTCCAGCTGGACCGTGTAGGGGTTGACCCCGATGTTGTTGTTGTTTGTCAGTCAAGAATGATGATGATCATTCATTTCATCCAGTGGGGTTGAAAGTATGGAGCCGTGAGCTCTAAGATGGCTGATAAGGCCTGTTTTGGCTCGAAATGTTCTTTAACAATGTGGACAAAGATTGCTTGACGTTTCTGGAGGAGGATTTCCTGCAGTGGTTTTTCTGTCCAGCTTTTTCTTCACAGCTCTTGCAGTCCTGGTTGCTTCAGAAGTGACTGCACCCTTATGTAATGATGTACGCCACGAATTTCGGTCTTTGGCAGCGGTCTCCCAGGTGTCAAGATGAACCCGTTACCTCGTCATCAGCACCCCGGAAGTTGAAGAGCGAGTGATCTGTTCATATCAGCCATGCTGACCTCTTGGGGGGTCATAATAAAAATAACTACACATATTTGGTTTCCCGGCGCTGTCAAGAATTTCGTGAAGTAGCCTGTGATTCTCCTTGATTTATTTCGTGTGGAATGGCCATTATCGTTTCAGATTGTGAGAATTGTATGCATGTTTTTTGCCCTGGCCGTGCAAGAGAGCGGGTAATGAACAGGCTGATAGGCTGGCAAGGAATGCACCTCTTGGTGGTAGATTACCTAAGGGCATGGGAGAGGTGGTCGAGTTGAGCTAAGAACTGACATGAATGCACTCAATACATTCCCTTACGCACTCTGTCATCGTTCAAAGTCACACTACTAATCGTTCCAACCACTATCTGATTGAAATTTCTCCTGATATTCCACTCCCTGGCTAAGGATTTAACGACATTGTTCGTAATTCCGTATATCCAGGTGGGGGAAAACAGCAACTGCGAGAATCTGCAGCGATTCGCGCCGCTCTGGTAACTTACTTGGGTATGTGAGCCGGTCTTTTCAGAAAGCAATGGCACACTTTTTTTGTGTGCATATCCTTTTACAGGATATCGCTGTCAACACCAGCATTTTACCGCTGTTGTTGATTTCTTGTCAAGATTACGCTCAGTAGTTTGCTATTGCTTTCCGAGCGGCCGGCTTATTTATCCGTACGTCCACCATCGCGACGAGAACCGCTACCAATTCTCGCGCGCTGCGTTATTACCTACGTGGACCAAACGGGTTTACGGAGACAGTTGTTTAACCCCTAGGCCAGGGAGAACGGCAATGGCAAACTACTGAACGTAAAAATTTGCCTAGTACATCAACAGCAGCTGAAAAATGCTAGTATTGACTGCAACTTTCTGTAAGGAATATGCAACACACACAAAATTGTACAGGACATCGCTGTCAACACCAGCACTGCTGTTGTTTGATGTCTTGGCAAGTTTACGTTCAGTAGTTTGCCACTGCCTGTCTGAACGATCGGCTCCCATACTATCACGTTAAAACCCAGCGCGATACAGTCTGATGCCAAATCGGTCGCAGCTGTGTTTCGAACGGAATTACGAACCGCGTCCGTAACGCATTTACACGGAGACCGGCTGTCCATAGGTTGATATAACCGAATATCCAATACCTACCGAGGCAATCAATAGGGTCTGTTTTTCGCTACATTATTTATTGTTCTATTCTTTGACACATCGATTTGAACCGCTGACAATAACGACAGCCCACCTAGTCCGCTCCCTACATCTAAAAAGACTAATAGCAGATATTGTCAAGAGGGACTAACAAATACAGCGGTAAAACATGTCAAGTGGAGACGAGATATACCGACAGGCAATAAATCAGAGATTAGTGATCTTAAACTTGCAAGACATCCTGATATTATAGACATCTTGTCGCTTTGACAAACGAAAGTTTGTTATACACGCTTCGAAAAAAAAGGCAGAATAATTACAACCCATTGCGGGGATTACAAATGGAGTTATATCTATTCACAACACAATGCCTGGGCGGAATTGCAGATACCATGAGATGCCCATACAGCATGATCACTCTTTCGGTCAGCCTAGTTTACTCCAGAAGAAAGATAACACCAATAAATCTGGAACATGACAAGCTACGGAAGCTGCCGGGTCACCAAAGCAAAGCTCTTACTGTCCGCTTGTCGGAGCTTCGACCATTGACCAGTCGCGGATCAAGGCCTAGGGCCGGCTCTGCCCTGCCAAGACATTTAGTTTGCATGTTCCTGTGTATCTCATCAGATGCTTATTATGGAAGTAGAAGTGGTTTACAAAAACGGGCTCCAAACTTCAAACTCCACTGGATGAAATGAATAGTCATCATCATTCTTTACGGACAAAAACCATTATAGAAGTAGTTTACAAAAACTTTGGGTTCTTTCCTTTTGTTGTGTTGGTTTTCTTTTATAATCCTAGTGGGGTACTGACCCCCAACCACTCAAGGCAACCTGTTTGTAGGCTGGTGCAAAGTTGGATGTTTGTTGGCCGACTTGCCTCTACTGTGTAAGACAGCCAGTTTCAGATCATTCATCTTGTATCACCTTTTACAACATGCACAGGAGGTTTAGAGTCCTACTGTTCTTTGCTTCTTCTTTTGGAACTCGGTAACACGTCCTGTAAGGAATGCTTTTGCCAAACCAACAAGAAATATGATAGTCGGTTTCCATCCATCATGAGCCATGCCGATAAGCGTGAGCGGTCATGTTTTGCCATCTCACTCGATCACCAGAGTCGTGGATCAGCTCCGTGTTCCTGTCTCGACCATGCCACGTGGCTAAGCCATCCAGGTATTTACTTCTCGGTCTTCCCCTTTTTATCTTCCCCTCCATCTTGCCAGTCGTCACCAAGTTCTCCAAGTCATTTCTTCTCATAATATTGCCCAACAATTTTGAGTGTCTACTTATAATGTCTCTAATCAGTTTACGATCTTCATTTGTTTCTTGAAGAACTTGTTCATTGGTTTTTCTGTCTGTTCATGGTATTCTATGCATTTCCCCCAGAAACCACATTTCCACAGCCATCAGATGTTTTTCAGCTTGACTGCATATAGTCAGTTTAAGCCTACAATATTGCAATATGCACCTGACGCGATGCTGTGAAATATCTGTTTCTTTCTACCTTCATTCTTCTTTGGAGGATATATCCTCAGCCAACTGACCCCAAACCTCACTGTCGTTAGCTTTCTCAAGCAGTTATGTCAATTTCCTTCCCTTATTATTCATTTCTGTGGGGTCCCCGTGTCGGGATGGTCATGCATCCCGCCTCGCGCTTCGAAGGCTGTAGGTTCGATTCCGCACTCCATCATTGGTTCACGAGTGTAGTTTTCTGGGAGATTTCTGGGGGTGTGGGAGAGGTGATGGAGGAGGGTCGCCGCTGGAACTACGAGTTCGTGCTCGGCGCGATGCTTTTGGCGGGCCGCCCTGTGGAAATTTTCCGAGCCATGTGTGATAAAACCCGGTGCAATGAAGCTGATTCTCTTGCTTTCAGTCCTTTAAATAAATCAGACAATAAATAGTGCAACTTATGGTGTGCTGTCAAATTTACAACAAGAAAACATTGTTTTGGGTTATTTATTTCGATTATCTAAAAGAAAAATGTTAGTTGCATATCCATTACAGGACGTCGCAGTCAACCTTAGCATTGTTTGGCTGTTTGTTATTTCTTGGCAAGTTTACTTTCAGTAATTTGCCATTTTTGTTTGAACTACTGACGCTCATAGCATTGTTGAAAACCAACGCAAAGCAATCACATATATTACGATGACAATGAATACAGTTACACAGAGACTTTCATGAACCGAATTGGTTGTGAATTTGACAAAAAGACTTACACGATAAAAACTGGTTATGATTTTGACAGATGATAACATGATAACAAATTGGTTATGACTTTGATAAAGAGATTTACATGATAACAAATCAGTTATGACTTTGACAAAGAGACTTACAAGATAACAAACCGGGTATGACTTTGACAAAGAGACTCATATGATATAACAAACTGGTTATGATTCGATTCTGACAAAGGCACTTACATGGTAACAAACTGGTTAAGAAATGGGCAAAGAGACTCACGTGATAACAAATTAGTTTTGACTTTGAAAAAGAGACTTTGACGATAACACATATTTTGTGACATGGACAAAGAGACTCACATGATAACAAACTGGTTTTGACTATCCATGTCTAGAGTAATGGCGGCTCCGCGAAGTTCCACATATCCAAGGGGCGTCTTACTCCTAGAGTCATCCTCACTTTTGAAATAGAGTAATCTCCCCTGGCTCTCTTCAAGGACACACCACAGACGTCTGCGGGTCTTGAGAAAACTCAACCCTGGCAAGGTTTGCAGAGAATAAGTATATTTACATAATAAGAATGCACAGAGGTGAATGTATACTCATCATCATGACCGTTATCATGATGATCAACATCATCATTGCTATCATCATCATCATCATCATCATCATCATCATCATCATCATCATCATCATCATCATCATCATCATCATCACCATATCAGCACATCATCACATCATCATCATTACACCATCATCATATCCTTGTCACATCATCATCTCATAATCATCCCATCACCATTATCACACCATTCCATCCTCATCACATCATCGGCATCAATATCATCCCATTATCATCACATTATCATAATCACATTTTCATCACATTATTATCATCATCACATTATCATCACATCATCATCATCATCACATCATTGTCATATTATCATCATCGTCACATTGTAATCATCGCCACATAATCATCACATTATCACCTCACATTACATCCTCATCACATCATCATCATCATCATCATCATCATCATCATCATCATCATCATCATCATCAGCATCATCATCGTCATCATCGCATCATCACCTCGCATTATATCATCATCATCATATCATCACCACATCTCATCATATCAGCACCGCATCAGAGATACTAAATCAGGCAGAAAATCCAAACTACCTATGCGTCACCTGTGATCGTTGCCTGACATGAAAGATGCAATTATAGAACCAAGTAAGAATAAGAGCATCCAGGCCACCAGAATGATGATTCACATGAACTGCATGAAATAATTTTGAACTTTGCAGCCAGCGTAAGTCCATCACAAAGTGGATACCATCTTCCTGTGGAGTACCCGGAAACGAGAAAGCTGATCGATTAGCTCAGGAATGAGAAATATAAAAACAAACTGATGTGCCCGTTACCTACCAACAAAAGAAATGAATTATCAAATCAACTAGGTAGCCACCAAAACCTGCTCAAGACGACTACCACGTTATGGACAGACCAGAACAAGTCATTATTCTACTCCTCAGAACAGGACACAATAGATACGCAACCACGTGTATACAAAATTCAAGATTGATGAATCAGCCATGTGCATAAGTGAATTTGCGCCGCAGATAGCAGAGCACATACTCCAAGACTGCTCAAAATAGGACAGATCTAGCCAAACTTTCTGACCTAGAGAAACAACAGTAAAAGATAAATTCGATGCACCACTTAGTGAACTAAGAAAGACAGTGAAATTCATACACTGCAGTTATGGACAAATTTCAACCGAACGAAAGAAGGTGAGGAAGAAGAACCAAGTGATACTGATTGGAACCTGGACGTCTTGATAGACGATAGTTTGAAAACTGGAGTTATACCTCAACATAACTTAAAGACTAGACTGAATTTTTGCATTGCCCATGCAGCATGATCCCTCTCTCGGCCTGCCTAGTTTACTCCAGAGGAAAGGTAACATCAATACATCTGGAACAAGACATGCTGCAGAAGCTGCTGGATCAGCAAATCAATGCTTAGCTGCCCGACTGTTGAAGCTTCGATCCTAGACAGTTGCCAATCACGGTTTAGTGCCTGGTCTGCTCTAAAATGATATTTAGTCTTTAGGTTGCAATGTACTCGCACTAGGGTAAGGCTTGTACCCTCTAAATCAGTGTTTCCCAACCTTTTTGTGCTATGCCCCACCTAAGCCTGACTAACATATACATTATTTTAATATTCAAAATTGAAATTTCACTAAAGAGAAACTTGAATGATAGGTTTTAGGAAGAAATCAATAGGAAATTATTGGCAGACACAGTAAGTAAATTTTCAAAACATATAATGGAGAACTGAAATTCAAGTACAAAATAATTTTAATGAAAGATATTTCTATATTATTTTAATTATTAGTAATTATTTATTGCCGGTCTCTCTGGCTGAGGGGTACAATACTTTCTCTGTAATCCCGTTTATCACACAGAGTCTCGTAGCGGGAGAGAACTGGGAGCGGTTCGACCCCCGCTGGTGACTTGCGGGATACTGAGCCGGCCGCTCAGAAAGCAATGGCAAACTACTGAGCGTAATCTTGCCAAGAATCAACAGACAGCTGAAAGATGCTGCTGTTGACAGCGATGTCCTGTAAAGGATATGCAAAAAAAATAATTATTTATTATGTAAATTTAGTGAGATGACCTTGCGCTGATGCTTGCTGCAAATAGATTTTATGTCAGGTTCCAATTTAGTTAACTTCAATCTCAAGTCTGCCTGTTGTGTTATATCCAGCCGATTTCAATCCATTTTCGAATTGCCCCCCCCCCCCCCCCTTTAACAATTGAATTGCCCCCCTGTGTGGGCGTGGGTCCCACGTTGGGAAACACTGCTCTAAATTGGGCTCCTCTGCCGCAGCCGCTGGCACAATGTGGGGTGTCGTGTTTAGTGAACGGCGCCCAACATTCGGCCATCCACAAGGACACAACATAGGCGGAAATACCACATAATAACAAGCTAAAGATAGGAGACAACTGATGAATTTAACTGAGAAACTGGTAAAATATACAGTTAACATTTGTTTCAGGAGTAATCAACGTATGCAGAACAGAGAAAGGTTATGTTGACATACATCCGTTCCATGTCAGGACAAAATCTACGGGGATATCAACAAGCTTAAGTGGCGTCTGCTTTCCTTGCATTTATTCATAATGTGAACGAAGAAGGGGAAGTATCTGGGCATCCAGCATAAGTTGAGTTGAGTTGAATTGAGTCAAGAACCGACATCATTGCACTCGGGGCATTCCATAGTGCTCAGTCCTCATCTTCAACAGCCTGCGAAGAGTTCCAGTACTAATGGTGCCGGTTATAATCTGATATAATGTCCGTCTTGCTATACCTCTCAAGTAACGACTGTCCAACAAGGTCCTCTGACTACCCCTTGCTGCTGCATTCTCTCTCTAGACCAGTGGCTCTCAACCGGGTGGGGAATTCCCCCTCCCCCGGAGGGGGAGGGGGTTGTTAGGGTTTCCATGGGGGAATTAAGACGATTTTGAGATTGCGTTAATACAAAACCGATTACTTGATATTGTTTTTCTCAATACTTTACGCTTCTGCACTTCTCGCCCTTCTGAAATTAATTTTATAACGCAAGTATGACCGCAAATTACGTTTTATGTAGACGTCTAGACTTGTTCTAGTATGTGTATTAAATTTCATTTTTACGTATACTGTGTAAGAAGGGGAGGAGTTATAGGCAGGAACTACGAAAGTGGGAATGGCATTCTGAACATATGATGAAAGCACGGGGCCAAAAAAAGGTTGAGACTCACTGCTCTAGACATGAATAGTCCATCTGTTCTTCTGCATTAATGACATTTTCCCAGAAGTACTTCATCACATCTGCCTTATGGTGTATCAAATCACCCCTTAATGACGCGGAAAAAACCAGCCATCTATCTGCCTGTTCATTTCCACCACACCGGAGTTTGCTGACATAACCCGCTGCCAAGGGTTACTACATGTAATATACTAATAGTTAGCAGTACCTATTATATTTATACTTCTAATATATTGCCAGCTCCGCGGCGTAAGGGTGTTACTCTTACTTCTTAGACTACTTATACATACTTATACTACTATTGCTTCTTCCGCGTTCATCCGGAATGTTGTTTTGGACATAATTGCGTTGCGGCCCGTTCACGAGCAGAGCTGCGATATTTGTACCTTTTGGCCAACACATCCGACAACTTGGGCATTGTTGACTCTGGTTAACCTTCCTGTGTGTTTTCGTACGACGTTCGTTCCTAACTGTTATGGTATTACTTATACTACTAATATACTACTACTTAGACTACTTATACGTACTTATACTACTAATATACTACAACGTAGACTACTTATCATCATTATCCAGTGCCTTGCCGGCTGGCGTGGGCGATCAGGCCTCGACACACATTACGATCTCGAGGTCATGGATAATCGTGTGTTGACTCCCTCCGTGCCATGACACAAGACTGTCAAAGAAGTGTTCTCACGCTGTGCTTCCTCTATCTCTCCTTTCCATAATATTTCATAGCATGCTCCACGTACTTCCCATAAAGACACGTATCCCGTCCACAAGAAGGACGCAGATTTATCACGTATATCCATCTTCAACAATGACGCAGATTAGTCACTTTAATATATATATATATATATATATATATATATATATATAATATATATATATATATATATATATATATATATATATATATATATATATATATATATAGTTGTTTTCATGTAGTTGTATCGGTGTGTGTGTTTTATTTATGTGCTGAGGAATCCTATGGCCGCAACGGTCCAATTTGTTACTCGTGATCGTCTTCTATGGAGACTCTCTGACGAAGTAGTTTACTCTGTCTCTTACTCGCGCTCTTAGTTGTGGGTTCGATTTCACGATTTCGAGCTCGTTGTTTGGTTCATGAGTGCAATTCTCTCGGATGACTCCTGGGAGTTGTGACTGTAACTACGGAGTTTGTGCTTTCGGCGACCTTTCCGGAAGGCCACCCTGCGAAAAGAGACCAAATCAAATGGAAAACCCTGGTAAAATGAAGTCGATATCCTTTTGCGTTTTTAACCCTTCTGATCGTGTTCTAGTTAAATTGACCGTCGATTTCAAGTGACACATTCATTGTTAGTTAGTTAGTCGTGGTTCACTTCACGCAACGGGTTCGTCCCCATTATGCTCCATTCCAATGCCGTGAATATCACACAAAATGCTCCTCACTGTCCAATGCCAAAAGTGGAACAAAAAGGAGTCTCGGCAAGCCAACACCCTCACAGATACACTGTGCATAATGCCGCCGCCAGAATGCCAACACAAAAGTCCGCAACGAATATACAGTTCATCATCGATGGAATCGGCAGTCTCCAGAAAGACTTCATACCCGGTTATATCCCACATGGATCGGTTCTCTTTCCGCAGGGCGACTCGCCGAAAGCGCTGCACAAAGCATGAACTCCGTAGCTCCAGTGACGACTCCTGAAAAATGCACTACTATTATTATCCTACTACTACTTGGACAACTTATACATACATTCATTTTAATATTAACAACAAGAATATGGACATACCTCCCCCTCCAGGTTTCACACTCAGGTAGCCAGACAGACTTGCCCAGGCCGACATCGTCTCGGTTGTCCCTCCAGGTTAGCTATTGACATGCCCTCTTGTACAATCCATTGTTCGTCTACGGAGGGAAATACAAACAAGCGATGAGGATGAGGATCGCATTGGCCATGATGATGTTTATGATGATGATAATGATGATAATACAGAACAGAGAAAGAATACACGATTAGGAAATATAAGATGATTATTATTATTGATATTAATAATATTAATATTATTATTGTAGTAGTAATAATAGTAGTATTAGTTGTAGTAATAATATTAGTAGTAATTGCAGTAGTAGTAGTAGTAGTAGTAGTAGTAGTAGTAGTAGTAGTAGTAGTAGTAGTAGTAGTAGTAGTAGTAGTAGTAGTAGTAGTAGTCTAGCAGTAGTAATAGTAGTAATCGTATTAGTAGTAGTAATAAAGTAGTAGTAGTAGTAGTAGTAGTAGTAGTAGTAGTATTAGTAGTAGTAGTAGTAGTATCGTAGTAATATTAGTACTAGTAGTAGTAGTATTAGTAGTAATATTAGTAGTAGTAGTAGTATAGTAGTAGTAGTATATAGTAGTAGTAATAGTATAGTAGTAGTAGTAGTTAGTAGTAGTCTTAGTAGTAGTAGTAGTAGTAGTAGTAGTTTAGTAGTCAGTAGTAGTAGTAGTAGTTGTTGTTGGTGTTGTTGTTGTTGTAACAATAGCAGTGTTGGCGGTTGTGATGGCAGTAAGTTAAAAAAATAACAGGTGATGAGAAAACAATAGTAATAGTCCTTAAATATAAAAGATATGGCCAAGGGCATTACGCATGATTTGTTTTCAGATGCTTGTCTGTTAACGCAATTTAATTTATGCCAGGGATTCTTCTGACCATGTCTAGAAAACTATCTGCCTAGAACATATTCGGTGGTCTAACTCGATTTCAGCCGCTGCTGTGCAAACATATGGTCTTCCTTTTAAATCTTATTAAATCAATGGGGGAAACCATTTGAGGCCACTAAGACAGTCCATAAATAATTACACATAGTATTGTTTATCGCTCATAGAAGGAGAAGAAGGAAGTAGAGATTAGAGGAGGCACTAGACAACATACAATGTGAAAGCTGTAGTTATCGGCCGGTCCACGGCATTACAGGTTCGAATCCCGGTCCATAACTATAGCTTTCAATAGTTATGTTGTCTAGTGCATCCTCTAGTCTCTACTTCCTTCTTCTTCTTCTTTTAAATCTTAGATTTCCGTTTGGATAACATACTCCGCAGTTCGAACAATATCAATAACTATGCGTTTAGTATTTCAGCCGAAGTATTATACGTTTATTGACTTCATATGATACTGAAAGCCATGGAGATGTGGTTTTATAGAAGAATGCTGAAAATTAATTAGACAGCCAGAATGAGCAAACAGTCTGGAATTTTCGAGGGAGGCTAAGTAGCAAAAACAACTTATCATAAACATCAGAAAGAAGCAGATATCGTTTTTTTTTTTTTTGGCCATATTGTGAGCAAATAAAAACTAAAACGTGTTGTGACAACCGAAATGATTTGTGGAGAGAGAGATAGGAGAAGGCGGCGTGAGAAGATTCTGGACAGTCTTGTATCATGGCATGGGAGGGAGTCAACCCAGGAGCTGATCCATGCCGTCGGAGAACGCTAACTGTGTAAAGGCATGATCGCCCACTCCAAACGACAATGCACTGGATGACGATGATACATAACTCTGCAGTTTGTAACTGACGGCATGCAGCGAAATATGCCTGGCAATAAATCGTGCAGCATGTTTATAGCGAGTGTGTTAAAACCTGTTTATGTTTGTTTCTAAGATTGCACCAGTGTGCAGAGTGTTCAGTGGTCGAGTGGATATTGACACATCTGAAAACCATTGTAGTCGATATGATTGTCAGAATACTTTATCCGGGATCGAGATAAGT
This sequence comes from Cepaea nemoralis, assembly GCA_014155875.1. NCBI lineage: Eukaryota > Metazoa > Mollusca > Gastropoda > Stylommatophora > Helicidae > Cepaea > Cepaea nemoralis. The sequence goes on along the minus strand of JACEFZ010025600.1, from coordinate 85,389 downwards.
ATTCTTTTGTTTTATCTAGTTTTATTGTGTATGCAATAAGTCACTATCATTGAATGTAAGAAAGAGAGTGCTTAAGTGCTATATAGAACCTGTTTTGCTGTGTGGCACTGAATCTTGGAATGTAAATGAACACATTAAGAAGAAATTAGAAGCAACAGAGATTTGGTTCTTGAGGCGAATGTTACGAATTCTTTGAACTGCCAGAGTAACTAATGCCGATTGCCTGAAAGAGGCTAATGAAACTAGAACATTGTATACAACAATAAGAAAGAGACAAACATCTTTCTTTGGTCATTGGAGAACATCGTGATGAAAGAAAAGATCAAGGGGAAGAAAGGCAGAAGCCGATCAAGAGAAATGATTGAGCCGGTGGCGTGGAGGTATATCATTAGCAGAATTGAACCCAAAGCATCAAAGACCGAGGTATGTTGAAAGACATGAACGCCTACGCCAGCTAGCATGGCACTTGATGATGATGATGAGTTTTATTGTGTTTGTCTTGTTGGTTGATAAAGACTTGGCTAGAGACGTTGCTGTGTATCTGCGTGTGTACTCATAGATCGAGCATCTCAGCCATATTTTGTTGTCTCTGACTTGTGAATCATCTCGACTGGAGTCAATCTCCTTGTTCGATAACAGGTCATGTGTCCGTACGACTATTAAAAAACTTTTCAATGACCCCCACGGGGATTTTGTAAGGTTGACCTGTGCTGTCATGTTCTCTTCCTTCTCCATCTTGTTCCTATTCTTCCTCCTCATCTTCTTCTTCTTCCTCATCATTCTCCTCCTCCTTCGTGTTCCTATTCTTCCTTCTTGTCTTCTTCTTTCTCATTAACCTCGCCCTCCTCCTTCTTGATCTTTTTCTTCTTCCTCATCCTCCTCTACTTCCTCATCAACATCTTCCTCCTCGTTGTTCCAATTGATCCTCGTCTTCTTCTTCTTCTTTGTCTTCATCAACCTCCTCTTCCTACTTATTCTTCTTGCCTGCTTCTATAATCACAATAGCCCTTCCTTGATTGCTTACATAACTGAAGATTTCTTTACTGAAAACTGCTCAATATAGGCGTTCTAAAAGCCAGTCATTGTGCGCTACCGTTGCCAAGAACCCTCACAGGTCCACGGCGTTACATTTAATATATAATTTCTAGTTTATTGCATATCCTTTACATGACGTCGCGGTCAACCCTAGCGTTTTTGGCGGTTTGTGATTTTTTGGCAAATTTACGCTCAATAGTTAGCCATTGCTTTCTGAACAACCAGCACTCATACCATTGTATGACAATCAACGCAAGGCGGCCTGCTGCCAAATCTCCCGCAGCTGTGTTTCGAACGCAGTATGCGGGATTACACACACAATCACACACAAATACACACACACACACACACACACCACACACACACACTATTCCATACGATATGCTGAAACATCTCACCCCATTTCTTTCACACACATAACTCCTCAGTTAATCTCTTCCAACTAAATAAACTAATCAATACTATAAAACGAATTAATAAAGCTTCTTTGATTTTCTATTGGTTGTTGCAACTTTCCAAACGTTCTTCCCAGAGCTGCGGTACAACAAGGGGTATTTCCTTGAACAGATCTGACGTGGCACACTAGAGACACACTCAGACGAACTCGAGTTCTGTCCGAGAGTGTCCGTCACATAACATAGATTTGCTGTTATAGTTCAGCGGATTTTGTTCTGTTCTCTATTCGTCATTGCACTTTAGAGATTGTCGCAGACACTCAACCCATAGAGTTTCTACTTCTTCTTCCTCTTCTTTTCCTTCCTCCCTTTCCTCCTTCTCCTCCCCCTTCTCCTCCTTCTCATCCTTCTTCTCCTTCTTTTTCCTTTTTCTCCTCCATCTCCTCCTTCCCTTCCTTTGTCTCCTCCTTCTTCCCCTTCTCCTCTTTCTCTTTCTCCTTCTACTCCTCGTCCTCCATATCCTCCTCCTCTTCTTCTGCTCTTCTTCCAAATCTTCATCTTCATTTTCCTCCTCCTCCTCCTTCTCCTCCTCCTCCTCCTCCTCCTTCTTCTTCTTCTTCTTCTTCTTCTTCTTCTTCTTCTTCTTCTTCTTCTTCTTCTTCTTCTTCTTCTTCTTCTTCTTCTTCTTCTTCGATCCTACCGTTTTTGCAGTGAAGCGTCGCAGAGAGGAGTTCGATGAAGTTTTTAGCGTTTCGCTTGTCTTGTTGCTTGTACTAATGTCATGTTTGAATTCATCAGTGTCTCTTTTACCCCATGAATTCAACTCTTTCAGGGTCGTCCTCTCGTCTTGTATCCCGATGTTCTTACGTTTAAAGCTCTAGTCGCTCGTTGATCGTGACCATATTCCATTCTAACTATATGTCCAAAAAAATGTAATTCTTACGTTCTATAAAGTCAATAATAAGTGTTATCGCTACACTTTAACTTAATTCTTGGTTGTCTCAATCGCTTCTTGTCTTGTCAGCTGCGTTTCTCATGCATCTCGTCTCATATGATTTCATGTTACGCTTGTTTCTTTGACCTTTCGTGTCTGGCATTGGCAAAGCAGCGTTGCGACGAATAAAGCATCTGTCAGCTACTCTTCGGTAAGCTTGCTTTATGTTTTAACTGAATAAGTGGCAGAGGCTAATTTATCGCCAAATATAACCTTCCATTTGAAAAAAAAAAGGACGATAGCTCGCCAGACTAGTGTTATCGTGTTATTTATTTTGTTCCGTGCTATCTTCCACAATTTAAATGTTCTCTGAAAGGAAATTTACATTACAATACTTGTTCATTCGATTGTGTGCCTTGTCTGATCCAAAACAACTTTTTTGTTTGGCATTTAAACAGTTAGGGTGTGGCTATTTGATAGTTGGTGTTGTTTGCTTTCTGTATTCTCGTGCTTGTAGCACTGCTATAGAGCAGTGTTTCCAACTGAAGAAAAAAAAAGGAATATTTCCGTTTGTTTGTCTAACTATTGATAATAGTTAAAGTTAGTTGAACATATTTTACAGGACGTCACAGTCAACCCCATCATGTTTTGGCTGTTTCTGATTTCTAGGCAAGTTTACGTTCAGTAGTTTATCATTGCTCTCTGAACTTCCGTCACTCATACCATTGCATGAAAACTATCGCAAGGCGGTCTGCTTTCAAAACCCCCACAGGGGTGTCTCGAACGTCTTTTCCGGGATTGTGAAATTCGCTCGCAACCCCTTCGCTACAACGCCGCTGTTGATAACAGACGCTGCGTTAATTAGAGTCATACTAGGTTCTGAGGGTGTGGGCTTCTATCTCAACAAAGAGATAACGCACTTACTGGACGCATCCATCGTCCAAATTTATTGCACGGATCAATAAAGCATCGGCCAGAAATAGAATACAGATTGCGATCTTTAATATCCCAGGTTGTGAGGGTGTGTGGATTTGTGTGTGAGTATATGTGTGTGGTGGTATGTGTGTGAGTGGTTGTGGTGCGTGATGTGTGTATGAAGCAAGTGCGCTTGTCAGGTGTAATCGACAATTGAATACGAAAAACAAGATTATTAGGCTTCTGGTTGTTTTCTCTGAATGTACTTGATGGCGTTTCCCTAGACAGACTGTTAGTTAGTTATATCATATCCCTTACAGGTTGTCGCAGTCAACCCCATCATTTTTGGCTGCTTGTAATTTCTTGGCAAGTTAACGTTCGATGGTTTGACATTGTTTTCTACAAGACTGGCACTCATGCCATTTTATAAAAACCAAAGCAAGGCAGTCTTTTGCCAATTCACCGGCACCTTTCTTACGAACACGGTATACGGGATTACGAATTGCGTTCGTAAAATCTTCACCACAAAGCCAGTATACAGACTGTATGCGTGTGAATGTTTTTATCAGTTGTCTTAGTGGCTTCTGGGATTCCTTGATGCTGTACACATGTGTTTATCAGTTGTCTCAGTGAACCTAGGGGTTCGAAACTGATATTTCTGTGTATTACGCTTACCACATAGGAACCGACCAATCATGTCTCGTCTTTGAATGTTCGTTAATATACTGAACACAGTATTATGGTCCGATGTGTTTGTGTGTTTGTTATTTGACCTATGATGGGTTAAAATACCATTATGAAACCTATGGTTCTGTTTCAATCTTTAGATAAGAATTATGTTCATATTCCATAGTTGTGGGATCATGTGGAAGATAGACTGGCTAATGATGACACCTTTTTACAGGGGTGTCTAGTTGGTGACACGCCAAAGTACACTTGTTACAACAGCGTGGTGATATCGTCCTTTGGCGGGAACAGGATAAAATCCCTGTCGGTAACTAGAGCTTTCAATTTGTATGTTGTCTAGTGCAACCTCTAATCCTACATGCTTCGTCTACTTGTATGGGCGTCTTCGCAATATATGTTTATGGACTATCGTAGTCTATGAGTGCCATCACAATATATGTGAATTTGTTTATGAACTATCGTAGTCTATAAGCGCCATCACAATATATGTGAATTTGTTTATGAACTATCTTAGTCTATGAGCGCCATCACAATATATGTGAATTTGTTTATAAACTATCTTAGTCTATGAGCGCCATCACAATATATGTGAATTTGTTTATAAACTATCTTAGTCTATGAGCGCCATCACAATATATGTGAATTTGTTTATGAACTATCGTAGTCTATAAGCGCCATCACAATATATGTGAATTTGTTTATGAACTATCTTAGTCTATGAGCGCTATCACAATATATGTGAATTTGTTTATGAACTATCGTAGTCTATGAGCGCTATCAAAGTATATGTGAAATTGTTTATGGACTATTCGTAGTGACCTCATTGTTGTCCCGATGGATGTTTATATACTATACAAAGTTCATATGATTATTCGTATAATGCTTTATAGCAGACATCTCCATATGGTATAGTGCTTTATAGCAGACAGCTCCGTAGGTATAGTCTTTATAGCAGGCATCTTTGTGTGTATAGTATTTCATATCAGACATATCCGTATGTACAGGGCTTTACAACTGACATATTATAATTTATAATGCTTTACTACAGACATATCCGTATATATATAATGCTTCACTACAGACATATCCGTGTGTATAGTGCTTACTACAGGCATATTCGTATGTACAGTGCTTTACAACAGACATATCCGTCTGTACAGTGCTTTACAACAGACATATTCGTATGTACAGTGCTTTACAACAGGCATATTCTTATGTACAATGCTTTACAATATACATATTCGTATGTACAGTCATTTACTACAGGCATATCCGTATGGTCAGTGCTTTAATACTGACATATTCGTATGTACAGTGCTTTAGGACAGACATATCCGTATGTGCAGTGCTTTAGGACAGACATATCCGTATGTACAGTGCTTTACGACAGACATATCCCTATGTGCAGTGCTTTAATACAGACATATTTGCATGTGCAGTGCTTTACGACAGACATATCTGTATGTACATTGGTTTAATACAGACATATTCGTTTATAAAGTGCTTTCATACAGACATATCCATATGTATATTGATTTACTACAAAATATTCATATGTATAGTGCTTACAACAGACAAATCAGTATTTGCAGTACTTTACAACAGACATATCCGTATATACAGTCCTTTCCTGCAGACATATCCGTATTTACAGTGCTTTAATAGTGACATAATCGTATATACAGTCCTTTACTACAGACATATCCGTATGTACAGTGATTTACAAAAGACATATCCGTATGTACAATGCTTTTCTACGAACAAAATCGTATGTACAATGCTTTCCTACATACATATCCGTATGTACAATGCTTTAATATAGACATATCCGTACGTACAGTGCTTTACGACAGCCATATCCATAGGTACAGTGCTTCACGACAGACATATCCGTGTGTACATATACAGACATATCAGCGTGTTTAGAGCTTTAATATAGACATGTCCGTACTTACAGTCTTTTTAGCAGACGTGTCTTATATAAGCGAAAAGGTAAATAAGTTTTACCATTACTTGGGGATTATTGAATTTATGGCGCTAACACCATATTTGTATCGACCACTAACTAGTCAGTCGATAGGTAAAATGGTCAATATTAGATTTACTTAAACTGATATTTCCTTTGTACCAACATTAGGCAAGGTTCACATGCAGGGTACATTTTTAATAACTGTGCAGTGTTTGAAAATATTATCTGCCCAAGTTTTGTATTTACCTATTATGTTGCATGAACTTTATAGAGGGTGAATACAAAACTTGGACCGGAAATATTTTCAAACACTGCACGGTCATTAAAAAATACACTCTATATCACCTAGAGGACAAACAAGCATGCCAGTCACTTTGTTTCGTTTTGTTTTCCGCTCGCTCACTTTGAACTTAAGCGTAGTTCACGCGCGTAGTACCACTTCTAGTGCACTGGACTGATTTTTATGTGTGGATTAGCTTTCCCTTTTACCAGTGTCCCTCGCCATCACCACTCCAACTTCTGAGGTACTTGTAATTTACCTCCCCAGGTCAATGACGAGAGGTCAACAATTGGTCAACAACAAAGTGTAGGGGTTGAACCCGCTAAGTCAGCATCAGCACACCGGAAGTTTTGAGTGCGATAGTTCTGATCCATTCAGCCATGCTGACCTCCCGTGTGTGTGTATGTATGACACTAATGTATAATGAACAATACCAGTGTCCCACCCACACCATAAGGAATAACACAAAAACAACATTAATAAATAACGCTAATCTATTCTTGGCAGGTCTAAAGAAAACACACCTTGTCAAATCACACAATTCTTGTTGAATCACATGCCGTTATCCAAACATGTTGAAAAACACATTCAAGAACTTTAACAAACACATTAAATGTCTTTATAAGATTACAAGAAGTAGTGGTAATCTCCAAGGAAGGTTTTAGACAATACTATTCACTCGTGTAAAAATCAATAGTAGACGAGGGTATAAATGAAGTCTGGCGAGACAACAACACACTTGTATGGATTTATAATAAACTGTACATTATGCTATTCACGGCACACTTACGATTATAAATCCGTGTAGGAGGCAAGCGCGAGGGTTATTATTGTGCTCGTCATTCGAGAGGTGACGTTGGTGAAATGTTAATATATTTAAAATTTCGCCTGAAAGCTCAACTGCTGGCAAACTGAGAGATACATGGAGCTTAGGGACGGGGGCTTAAGTTGTCAGTTTTTTTATGTTTATGCTGACGTCATTAATGATGGATGTGTGTGTGTGTGTGTGTGTGTGTGCGCGTGTGTGTGTGTGTGTGTGTGTGTGTGTGTGTGTGTGTGTGTTTCGTGGTGAAGTAACGGTCCAGAGCACGTAGGTAACGGGGTCAGGTAAGAGAAGTTACTTAAGACCTGGAACGGGGATAGATATAACGTTATGTATTTTGTCTTACTTTTAGATTGGCGACATTAAGTGAGGGCTTTCAGTGGGATAGTCTTCTACTGTGTCAAGAAGTTATGAATTGGAGCTCAAATTGTTTCGCTTGGCTTTGTCGTTTCCTCCTCCTCTTCTTTCCTCTTTCGACGGAAGTGCGTCACACGAAATCATGTCCCTCAAAGGTTAATGTCCTACTTCGACATGCATTTGTTTCAAATTGTCTCCCACTAAATAGATTCCATCGAAGGTGTCGGGCTATCTCTGCCCGCGTGTAGGTTTCCTTTCAATTTTGGCAGAACGGCGATATCACGGCCCTCTATTTGAGATTTCCAACTACCATTGAGATTTTAAACGTGCATTCATTCATACGGGACATCCTGTTTATCGCCCTTAACAGAGGCGGTTCGGTGTACGATCTCACTCCCCAAGAGACCTCGGGAACGTGTGATAACAATAGATGACAAAGGTTCTGGAAATAGTGACCAGCCCTAGGCGGCGTGTGATAACATTAGATAACAAAGGTTCTGGAAATAGTGACCAGCCCTAGGCGGCGTGTGATAACATTAGATAACAAAGTTTCTGGGAATAGTGACCAGCCCTAGGCGGCATGTGATAACACTTTTTTTTTAAAACTTTTTTAAGATAACAAAGGTTCTGGGAAAAGTGACCAGACCTAGGCGGCGTGTAATAACATTAGAAAACAAAGGTTCTGGGAACAGTGACTAGACCTAAGCGCGTGCGATAACATTAGATAACAAAGGTTCTGGGAATAGTGACCAACCCTAGGCGGCGTGTGATAAATTTAGATAACAAAGGTTCTGGGAACAGTGACTAGACCAAAGCGGCGTGCGATAACATTAGATAACAAAGGTTCTGGGAATAGTGACCTGCCCTAGGCGGCGTGTGATAACATTAGATAACAAAGGTTCTGGGAAAATTGACCAGACCTTGGCGGCGTGTAATAACATTAGAAAGCAAAGGTTCAGGGAACAGTGACTAGACCAACGCGGCGTGCGATAACATTAGATAACATATTCCTTGGGAACAGTGACCAGCCATAGGCTGGGATCCAACCAGGTACATTCTGAGCCTGAGGCTGGCACCGTAACCTCTCTGCCACGGATGCCCCTGAGGTTGAGCCTCTACTGAATACTGAACCAAGACAATGGCTCTAATATATGTTGCATCATTTGGTGTCTAGCTTATTAACTACGATATTTGGACACACGATCAGCTACTCATCTGTTGCGTTTAGACGAGATTCGTTTTCACATAACTCACGGTTAACCAGGAATATAATATACACTATCTCCAACCGAGTGTCTCTGTCTCTCCAGTCTACATGCAGATCGTCACAGTCGGTATCTGTTCCAGCATCAAAGGCTGAAATCAGAATGACCCCTCGCGGCTAGTCACCTTGAGTTACGCAACTTCTCGTGATGTGCGTTGTTTGTAAACAAACAACGGTTATTAAGGGTTATGTAGGTCCGCATAACGGAGCTTTGATCCTAGACCAGTTGCGATCAAGACTTAGAGTCTGGTCAGCCCTTTCATGACATTTAGTCTCTAGGTTATATTTCCTCGACCCAGGCTAAGGTTTATTTAATTATACTTCTAATTATAATGATAATTTCGAGCATTTAAACTGATACGAAAGTCTTGAAATAATCTTGAAATAATAACAATGAAAAGAAGTGAAACGATGAAGCAAAGTAGGGGAGTACATTTAATTCAATCATTATATCATGATTAACAAGCGGCTGTCAGAGCAACCTGTGACACATAAAAATATTGGATGCACACCAGTGTATGGGTGTTGTTTTCTCTTTCTTCTCCGTGCACCTTCGGGCGACAACATGCATACATCAAAAGAAAGCGGCTGTCAACTTAATCTTGTTTGATATTCAATATGTGATAAATAATTTACACACGACAGCAATAGAAGAACGACACCTAACTTATAATAGCCATACATTTCAAAACAAATGGTAGTTTGACAAGTGAGAAGTTAATGGGCCTTTACGGCTCAGATCGGAGGGAGAATTGTGAAGGAAGATTCTGGTGCTTTTGCTTTGACCACAAATAGCTTGACTATGGAAGTCATGGCAGTAAATAAAGCAATAACATGGCTCGAGACACAGACATTCACCCTGGCGTGTTTCCTTAGTTACTCAATGAGTATGCTCAGAAAGATAGAGATGGGGTGGGTCCTGAGAGAGTGGTTGCTGTCTCTGGAACAGTGTCGGATGGCAAAGATTCGTTTTGTTTTCCATATATTGCCAAGACATGCGGGTGTACAAGGAAATGAGCAGGCTGACAGGCTTGCAGGTAAGGCTACTGTGGAAGACGGTTGAGCTACGGACCAGGCTGACATTCTGAATGCGCAACGAGAAGTAAGTCGTTTGCGAGAACCAGATGATCACTTCGAATCTACAACCATGATCAGGTTGCGAGAACAGCAAGTTAAAAGAGGGGTGGCCAAACAAGAACACCACGCAAGAAGCCAAAGAAGATTGATAAACCAACACAGAACTGGCGTCGTTAGCCGCTACACGCTGCGGGATTTGCTGAGGAGGGGATCCGAGCACTTATGGATTGAAAGTTTCGATATGCAATGAAGATGATCTGTCGACTAACTAACTAACTAACTAACTAACTAACTAACTAACTAACTAACTAACTAACTGACTGACTGACTGACTGACACTGACTGACTGACTGACTGACTGACTGACTAACTAACTAACTAACTAACTAACTAACTAACTGACTGACTGACACTGACTGACTGACTGACTGACTGACTAACTAACTAACTAACTAACTAACTAACTGACTGACTGACTGACTGACTGACTGACTGACTAACCAACCAACCAACCAAACAACCAACCAACCAACCTACCAACCAACCAACCAACCAACCAACTAACTAACTAACTAACTAACTAACTAACTAACTAACTGACTGACTGACTGACTGACTGACTGACTGACTGACTGACACTGACTGACTGACTGACTGACTGACTGACTAACTAACTAACTAACTAACTAACTGACTGACTGACACTGACTGACTGACTGACTAACTAACTAACTAACTAACTAACTAACTAACTGAATGACTGACTGACTGACTGACTGACTGACTAACCAACCAACCAACCAAACAACCAACCAACCAACCTACCAACCAACCAACCAACCAACCAACTAACTAACTAACTAACTAACTAACTAACTAACTAACTAACTAAATTTCAAAACACTGTAACTGTAACATCAACTTGATGTTGATTGCAACGTCCTGCAAAGGCCATGCAAGTTGTTTGTTATCAAGGAGGCAAATGTATGCAAACTGCAAGGGGCTGGATGATCATGAATTTAACTGTTTTAGCCGGATTCTCCTTCGGGAGACCCTGGTTCGAATCCTCGGTAAAGTGTGGGAGGGTGTTTTTTTCTGTCGGGAGGAAAAAGAAAACTATAACCTGCTCATTTGCGGCGACTGCCCTTGTCAGACGGCCTTTTTTCATCAGGCTCACACTCCCACCACCCGCACCTTTCCCCTGCCATGTACCGCAAGGTACTATATCGGCAGTAAATGACATGACAAAGAGTTTACGGTAACAATTCGCAAAATCGCATGTAGCGTTGGGAACACAGGTGCGGGCGATTAGGCAACAGACTGCCTTGCGTTGGTTTTCATACAATTGTATGAGTTCTGTTCGTTCAGAAAGAAATGGCAAACTACTAAAACGTGAACGTGCCAAGAAATCACCTAAAGACAAAAATGACGGCATTGACTGCGCCGTCCTGTAAAGGATATGCAGCTACCTTTTCTAAGACTTTGTGCACGCAATAAATCCGCTCTGTATGATCCCTATTCTCCGCCTTTACCAAACAACCTGCGGTGTGTTTATATGAACTTTTCAGGTGTAGGTAAACATTTTAAAGAAATAGTCGATGAGTTTTATCATAGATATACAGTAAGTTATATCGAGGATGTATTTATTTGGGCTTTGAAAATTTATGCACTGGTGTTTTGCATGTGTGGTACAATCCTCCACTTTTTAAAATCTGCTATATAATCTTCTGGCACGAAAATTATACAGCTTTATGACCGGGTGCGGGGAGAGGCTGGCCGAATGTCTATATGGTGGGTTCTCTTTCGGGGACCCGGGTTCGAATCCTCGGTAAGATGTGCATTTTTTCTGTCGAGAAAAAAGAAAACCCTAACCTGCACAGTTCGCGGCGACGCACACAGCAAGGCGACTTAATTCCTCATGCTCAAGATCACCCTGCCATACACCACAAGGTACTATATAAGCAGTAAATGAGTTTACTCATTCATAGGGACATCCTGGTTTTACCTTAACCGAGACAGTTAGGGATACGATATAATTCACCAAGAAACCTAGGGGACGTTGATAACATTATAGTAACAATGGGTGTGGGAACAGTTACTGCCCTAGCCGCGTGTGATAACGATAGATAAATTTGGTTTGTGGGTGAGCACGTTTACACCTCGGAGGAGCAAATGGATCTCCATGGTCTGGTCAAAAATGAGACATCGGGGACAGGACGTGTGATAAAATTAGATACAATGGGTGTGGGAACAGTTACTGCCCTAGCCGGCGTGTGATAACGATAGATAAATTTGGTTTTTGGGGAAAGTCACCAGACATCGGGACGTGTGATAACATTAGATAACAAATGTTCTGGAACAGTGACCAGCCCTAGGTTGGGATCCAATCCGGGTACATTCTGAGTCTGAGGCTGTCACCGTAACCTCTCAGACACGGCGCCCCTGAGGTTAGGCCTGTACTGGTTGCTGAACATAAAGATAGTTAGGTGATCGTGTGCTCAAATATCATAGATAATAGCAAGACAACAAGCGGTGTCAACATACACGATATCAGAATGACTCCTCCATAACGTAAAAGCCGCCAATTTAAAGTTAAAAATATCATAAAGGTTTATATCTATCCCCGTTCCAGGCCTTAAGTAACTTCTCCTACCTGACGCCAGTTACCACGTGCCCTGGACAGTTTGACTTCATTTATTGTCCACGATATATGGGTACACGATCATCTACCCGGCCTCCGTGGCAAGACGTTAAGGACGCAATTCGTAATCCCACATGACCCGCGTTGCGACACAGAGCTGTGGCTTTTTGGCAGCCTTACGTTGGTTTATTTATGAAATGGTATGGGTGCCGGTCCTTTAGAAAGTAATGGCACACAACTGAACGTACACTTACCAAAGAGTCACGAACAGCCAAAAGTGTTGCTTGGGTTGACTGCTACGTACTGTAAAGGATATGCAACTAATTTTTTTTATTAATCTACCCATCTGCTGCATTAGACGATGTTTGTTTACACATAATTTACTTTTAACCGGCATGTAACACACCACTATCTACAAGCGAGGGACTCATTCTCCCACAGTCCACATGTAGACTTTGAGGCTATGCCTGTACGTTTACTGAATCAAGATTATAGACTTAATGTAGTTTGCAGAGCTTATCTCTTGCTTATTATCCCCGATATTTGGGCACAGCTGGACGATCATCTATTTCATCTGGTGCGTTTTAAACGATATCCTTTTACACATAACTCACTTTTACCAGGCCTATAATATACACTATCTCAAACGAACGTCTCTGTCTCTCCAGTCCACATTCAGATCATCACAGCCGGTTTTTGTGCCAGCATCAAAGGCTGATATCAGATGACACCTCACGGCTAGTCACATTGAGTTATGCAACTTCTCGTGATGTGGGTTGTTTGTAACAAACAACGGTTAGTGGGTTATATAGGTCCGCATAACGGAGCTTCGATTCCAGAGCAGCTGCCGACCAAGGCTTAGGGTCTGGTCTGTACTGCTATGGCATTTAGTCTCTAGGTTGCATTTCCTCGTATCAGGGTAAGGCTTAGTTAATTAGAGCTTCTAATTATAATAATGCCGGTCTCCCTGGTCTAAGGGTCACACGACTTTCTCCGTAATCCAGTATGCTTTCGTGAATATCGTGAAGGAGAATTTTTAGCGGTTTTCTCCGCTTCGGTAACCTACGGGGTATGTGAGCCGGCCGCTCAGAAAGCAATGGCAAACTACTGATGTAATCTTGCCAAGAAATCAACAACCAGCTGAAAGATGCTGATGTTGACAGCGATGTCCTGTAAAGGATATGCGAACAAAAAAAAATTATAATAATTTCGTTCAGTTAAACTGACAAGAAAGTTTGGAAATGATAACAATGGAAGGGGTTGAACCGTTGAAGCAGAGTAGGCCAGACAGTTTAATTCAATCATTACATCATGATTAACAAGCGGCTGACAGAGTAACCAGTGACACATAAAAATGTTGGAGGCACAAAGAGGAGTAACACAGATCTGTATTCTCTCTCCATACCTGTTCAACGTGTATGAATGTTGTTTTCTTTCTCTTCTTTAGGTACCTTCAGGCTACAACATGCATACATCAAAAGAAAGCGGCTGTCAGCTTAAGCTTGTTTGAATTCAATATCTGATAAATAATTTACACACGACAGCAATAGAGGAATGACACCTAGCTGATGATATTCATAAATTTCAAAACACTGTTACTATAAAATCGACTTGATGTTGATAGCAACGTCCTGCAAAGACCATGCAACTTTTGTTGTTGTTAAGGAGGCAACGGTATGCACAGTGCAAAGTGTTGGATGATAATGAATTCGCTTGTGTTACTAAGTTAAGGAGCGGCTGGCTGAGTGACTAGAATGCCGGATTCTCCTTCGGGAGACCGGAGTTCAAATCCTCGGTAAGATGTGGATTATTTTTCTATCGGGGGCAAAAACAGAACCCTAACCTGTACAGTTCGCGGCGACTACATTAGCCAGGCGGCCTTAATTCCTCAGGCTTAAGACCCCCCCCCCCCCCCCCACTTTTTTTAAAACCATACACCGCGAGGTATTATATAAGCAGTAAATGACAGTTTATGACTATTCGGTTACGGTCGCAATTCGCAAACACGCCTATAGTGTTAGAAAAACAGTTGTCGTAGATTTCGCAGCAGACCGCATTGCTTTAGTTTTCATGTAATGGTTAGTTAATTAGTTAGTTAGTCGCAGTTCCAACTTCACAGCAACGGGTCGTCCCCATTATGCTCCGTTCCTGTGCCAGTGAATATCACACAAAATGCTCCCCACTGCCGAATGTGAAAAGTGGAAAAGACAGGAGTCTCGACAAACAACAGCCCGCACAGATACACTGTGCATAATGCCGCCGCCAGAATGTCAACACACCAGTCCCCCACGAAACACCCTGTTCATCTCTGATGGAATCGGCAGTCATTTTCCTATCTGGATGTTTCCTAGATGTTCATACAATGGTGTCAGTGCTAATCGTTCAGAAATACATGACAAGATACTGAACGTGTTCTCCGTGGCGATGACGTTGCTGACGTGATTCTTAATGCCGCTTACCCGAGTTCGAAACACAGCGGTGACAACTTTGGCCGTAGACCGTATCTCGCTGGTTTTAACGTGTTGGTATGGGATCCGGTCGTTCAGAAAGCAATGGCAAACTACTGAAGGTAAAACTTGCCAAGACTTCAACAAAGGTAGTAAAATGCTGGTATTGACTGCAACGTCCTGTAAAGGATATGCAACTTTAAAAAACAAAACTACACATAAACATGCCAAGAAATCACATAATGCCAAAAATGACGGCATTGACTGTGACGTTCTGTAAAGGATATGCAGCTACCTTTTTTAATACTTTGTGCCGCAGTAAAACCGCTACGAATGATCACCTATCTCCACCCTTACCAAACAATTTGCGATGTGTTTATATGAACTTTTCAAGGTGTAGGTAAACATTTTAAAGAACTAAGTCTGCGTATTTTATCACAGAATACAGTAAGTTATATCAAGGATGTATTTATAAGTTGGGCTTTGAAAGTTAATGCACTGGTGGTATTTCATTGTTGTTACAATCCTCCCCCTTTTTGTTTATCTGCTATATAATCTTCTGGGCACGAAACATGTACAGCCGTATGACCGGGTGCAAGGACAGGCTGGCCGAATGTCTAGCATGCTGGGTTCTCTTTCGGGAGACCCGGATTCAAATCCTCGGTAGGGTGTGTATTTTCTTTCTGTTGGAGGGAAAAATAAAACACTAACCTGCACAGTTTTAGGCACCTGCACCAGCCAGGTGGACTTAATTCCGCAGGCTCAGAATCCCTTTGTCCCACACCGCAAGGCACAATAGGCTATAGATGACAGTTCTTATGACAGCCTGTCTGTCACCGTGGCCCGTAAAGGAACCAAAGAATAACAACACCCAGCCTGCCGTGAATGTCGCAAGAAGCGACTAGGGAGGGTTGGGGTGAACATGGCTCATCATCATCATGTGCCATACTAATAACCGTGGTGGTCATGTTTCACCATTTCACACGACCACCAGAGTCGTGGATCAGCTCTGTGTTCTTGTTCCGACCATGCCTCGTGGCCAAGCCTTCCAGGTATTTACTTCTCTGCCTTTCCCCCTTCATCACAACTTATATCTTAACATAGCAAAAACAGAGATAATACATACAGATAAAACTACTATGAAGAAAGAAATATATGTTAATGAGGAAATATTGGAGGTGGTGGAAACTTTTGAATATCTTAAGTCATTGATTACAAACAATGGTGACACAATGACAGAAATTAAAATACGACTATCCATTGCTCTTCAAAGACTAAAACAACTGAATAAATTATGGTGTGGGACAGATATAACTACAAAAATAATATTTTTAAGAGCATGCATCTTTCCCATTGCAAAATACGCCTGTGGGACCTGAGCACTTACTAAACAAGCTGAACAGCGCATAAATGCCTTTGAATATAAATATTATAGACGAGTTGTAAGACTATCTTGGGTAAAGAAAAGAACAAATGCATCAATACTTCAAGAGCTGAATATTGAAGAGGGTTGGCTATTAAAGACGATAAAACACAGAAAATTAAAATATTTTGGTCACTTGAAACGTCATGATAGTTTGGAGAGAACAATAATGGAGGGGCATATGCCTGGGAAGAGAGGAAGAGGAAGGCCAAAGAGAAGATGGGTGCAGGATGTGATGGATGATCTCCAGATGGGTGTATCGGACGCGGGACATCTTGCTTGTGATCGAGAAGTTTTCCGGAAGGTTGTTATGGAAGCAAAGTTCTGCGAAGGACATACTACTGAATCAATGAATGCCTTCCCCTTATTTTTTTCCCCACCAATCAATCTTGCCAGTTTTCACCAAGTTCCCTAGTTTATTTCTCCTCATAACCGGTCCAAAACATTGTGACTGTCTTTGTCTAATTTCTCTAATCAGTTTACGGTTTTCATCTGCTTCTTTTAGGACTTGCTCATTGGTTTTTCTATATGTTCATTGTATTCTTTGCTATTGCGCGTTAAGTCTGCCGGGGCTGTGGCAAAGGTTTTACGGACGCAATTCTTTATCCCGCATACCCCGTTCGAAACACAGCTGCCGGAAACTTGATAGCAGACCGCCTTGCGTTTGTTTCCATTAAATGGTAGGAGTGCCGGTCGTTCAGAAAGCTATGGCAAACTACTGAACGTAAACTTGCCAAGAAATCACAAACAGCAAAAAAATAAATAAATAAATAAAAATTTAAAATAAATGCTGGCGTTAACTGTGACGTCATGTAAAAGATATGCATCTAAATTTTAGAACTTCATAACTCAGACGTACGTGAAAAAATCTACAAAGTCCTTGGCGTGAGTTGGTTGAGGTTGATTGCTTAATTGGGAGATGGAAGGCAGAAGAAGAAGCAGAATCAGAAGAGGAGACAGCTGAAGAGGCAGCAGAAGAGGCAGCAGAATCAGAGAAGAGGCAGCAGAAGACTCAGCAGAATCAGAAGAAGCAGCAGAATCGGAAGAAGAGGTGGTTATTTAGCGCTAATAGAAGTAGGGATAAGAATTAGAGACTAGAGGACGCGCTAGGCAACATAAAAATAGAAAGCTTTAGTTACCGACCGGGATTCGAACCTGTCACCTCCAAACTATGACAGCGCCTCGCTGCAGGAACAAGTGTATTTCGACTTCGACCTAGTTGGTCAAGCGGTCGAATCCTTCCCGAGGCAAGGAATACAACACATTATTTGGTCTCTTGTGTTAACAAGTTTCATTCTTCCAATATACCTCTCGTGTATGGCCGTGCCAATTCTTACTCCCAAAATTGTCATTCTAGACAACGACGTTTAGTCACTGGCGTCAATGCCCTCCGCTCTCCACATCTCTCTAAGGGCGTTAATAATATCGCCACGATCCATAACCTGCCTCTCTGTCTGTCTGTCTGTCTGTCTGTCTGGCTGTCTGTCTGTCTGTCTGTCTGTCTGTCTGCCTGTCTGTCTGTCTGCCTGCCTGCCTGTCTGTCTTTCTGTCTGTCTGCCTGTCTGTCTGTCTGTCTGTTGGTCGATCTGTCTGTCTGTTTGTTTGTCTTTTTATCTGTCTATCGCTTTTTATCATCCTTTGGTGCATAGGCCATCATTCAACTCTATACTAGCTGTTTTGGATACCATTTTAAAACTAAGAAAGCTAATTCAACTTGTTCGGGTATTAAATATCGGATCTTGAGCAACTTAACCCGCCCGTGTAACCTCTGCAGGTAATCAATAGCTGCATTTCTGCATGCACAAAACAACCCGAGGATGATCGATACCTAATTTAAGGAGATTAACGACCGAAGATATCGATACTGTATTTATCGACAATGAAATGTGTGCGATGCTGGTGACCTCGTGAGAGAGGTCGAATTACGTCAGAGGTTAAAGATATCTTCTGTAGGTGATACGGTTTGGTGGGTTGGTTGATAGGTTGGTTGTTGGTTGATTAGTTGGTTGATTAGTTTGGTTTGTTGGTTGATTGATTGATTAGTTGTTTGGTTGATTGGTTGGTTAAATGGTTGGTTGATTGATTGGTTGATTAGTTGGTTGGTTGATTGGTTGATTGGTTGGTTGGTTGGTTAATTAGTTAATTATTTGATTAGTTAGTTGGTTAGTTGGTTTACTGGTAGATTGGTTGGTCGATTTGTTGATGGTTGATGGGCTGATTCGTTGATTGGTTTGTCAATTGATTCGTAGTTTGGTTGTTTGGTTGTTTGGTTGGTTGATTGGTTAGTTGGTTGATTGGCTGGTTGGTTGAATGGTTGGTTGGTTGATTGGTTAGTTGGTTGATTGGCTGGTTGGTTGAATGGTTGGTTGGTTGAATGGTTGGTTGCTTGACTGGTTGGATGATTGGTCGATTAGTTAATTGTTTGATGGTTTAGTTGATAACCATCTAGAAATCTAAGTTTTACATCTTATCTCTTAGTGTCTTTTTCTTACAGTCCATGCCATGTGGTGTTGGTGATCATGTCTGCCCACAGCCATCTGTCTCGTGTGTTGCCAATCTTCTTATAGTCCATGCCATGTGGCTTTGGTGGTCATGTCTGCCCACAGAACTCTGTCTTGTGTACTGCCAATCTTCTTATAATCCATGCCGTGTGGTGTTGGTGATCTTGTCTGCCCACAGAGTTCTATCTCATGTACTGTCTCTCATTTCTGATACAGATGTACCTTCATGCCATGATGTCAACTTGCCTAGCATTCTTTCTCTTGGTCTCCCCTGCTCCTCTTTGGCTTAAACTTTCCTGTTGTCACGATTTACTTCAGCTTTCCTCTTCACGCGATGTGCTCAAATAATCTGTATTGTCCTCTTCTGATGTGCGTAACCAGTTTTCTTTGTTAGTTAACTTCTTTCAAGGTATCTTCTATGGTGTTCTCTTCATTCTTCTATAAAACCACATCGCTGCGTCTTTCTCTAAGTTGTAACTTATTTGCTGTATATTCATGATTCACTCCCGTACATCAGAATTGACTCTGGTATAGCTCTTAAGCTCACTCATCTCTCCTGCATCTCTCTCTCTCTCTCTCTCTCTCTCTCTCTCTCTCTCTCTCTCTCTCTCTCTCTCTCTCTCTCTCTCTCTCTCTCTCTCTCTCAATCTCTCTCTTACTCATCTTGATAGACAAAGATACATTGCATATAGGATATTCTTCATCTTGCGAAATGCTGCTTTTACATAGGCTGTATTACATTTAGCCTCTTGTACTGTTCATGTTAGCAGCAAATAAAATGGGAAATAAAGATGACAATTATGAACAAATACAGCTAGGAGTACGACAGGGAAGTGTTTTGTATCCGGATCTCTTCTCTCTCTGAGCGAAGTAATAATGAGAGACATCAAAGAGAAGCTATGAATACTAATCGGAGGTTATAATATAAACAATCTACGCTATGCAGATGACACAGTATTGGTGGCGGATAATGCAAAAGAGCTACAACAATTGTTGGACATTGTAGTAACAGAGAGTGCAAATAAAGGTCTCAACTTGAATATCAAGAAAACGGTAACACTTATGATATCAAAGAAAAGGGTGACACTAAAATACGACATGGAAATAGAAGTGAAAATTCTTAACCAAATGGATAATTTTAAATACCTAGGGGCATGTATAATATCAGATGGAAGATACGTAACTGAGATTAAGAACAGAATAGGGCAAGCAAAAGCTGCATTTCAGAAAATGAAAGTTGTCTTATGCAATAAATCACTGCCATTGAATGTAAGAAAGAAATTTATGAAATTCTATATATAACTTGATTTTCTTTATAGCAGTGAGTGTTGCAATGTAAATGAACAACGTAAGATGAACTTGAAGGCAACAGAAATGTGGTTCGTGAAACGAATGTTGCGAATTCCTTGGACTACCGCAGTAACTAACGACGATTTTCTGAAAGAGGCTAATGAAACTAGAATATTATATACAACAATAAGGAAAATACAAACAGCTTGCTTTGGTCATGTGATGAAAAGAGAGACACCGGAGAACATCGTGACAACTGGAAATATCATGGGGAAGAGAGGCAGAGGCAGACCAAGAGAAATTATGCTGGATGGCCTGAGAAGGTGGCATAGAGGAATATCACCAGCAGTGTTAATTCAGAACATCAAAGACCGAGATCTGCTGAGGGACATGGATGCCTAAGCTAGCTGGCAGGGCACTTGATGATGATGGTGATTTTTTATGTTCGCACTGAAAAGCCGCCTTTTCACGTGTGAATTTACAACAGTAAATATCGGGTCTTCTTTAGTAACAGAAATTTAACGCTCATAATTTCAGGTCAACACAGACAATGCTCTCTAGCCAATGTCGCGAATAGGCAGGCCTGCCGCTACGATCTTGGAGAGCTAATTGTCTCCGTCTACGGTTTGTATTTTCTCATATTTAGAATTAGAGGACCGAGTTTCGCCGCCCATAGTTCAGTTCTTGCTGCGATACTATGAGCTATGAATTTCATTTGAAATGCGTTTTGTTTGTGTCCACTGTGGCTGTGTTGTGAAGTATGATTTAGAAAATGGCGGAATGATATTTGTTGGCAGTCAAGCAGCTTCCTTATGTTATAATGCGTGTGCAGAATGGTATAGAAAAACTTGTAATCTCAACCCAACAGAATAGTGAAAAAAATCTCTGCTTATATTTTAACATAACAAATGCAAAGATAATCCATACAGATAAAACTAATATGGAGAAAGAAATATATGTTAATGAAGAAAAACTGGAGGTGATGACAATTTTGAATATCTTGGGTCATTAATTACCAACAATGGTGACATAATGAAAGAAATTAAAAGACGAATATCTATTGTTCTTCAAAAACTAAATCAACTGAAAATATTGTGGAGTGGTACAGATAGAACTACAAAAATTACATTTTTAAGAGCATGCATACATTTTTTCCTATTGCAACATACGCCTGTGAGACCTCGACACTTACTAAACAAGCTAAACAGCGCATACATGGCTTTGAATATAATTGTTATAGATGGGTTCTAAGAATATTTTGGATACAGAAAAGAACAAATGCATTCATACGAAAAGATCTGAATATTGAAGAAGTTTGGCTACTAAAGACGATATGAAATATTTTGGTCACTTGAAACGTCATGAAAGTTTGGAGAGAATAATAATGGAGGGGTATATGCCCGGAAAGAGAGGAAGAGGAAGGCCAAAGAGAAGATGGGTGCAGGATGTGGCAGATGAACTCCGGATGGGTGTATCGGACGTGGGCCATCTTGTCTTTGACCGAGAAGTTTTCCGGAAGGTTCTTTTGGGAGCGAGGTTCTGCAAATGACATTTTGCTAAATTAATGAGACTGTATTTGTTCTGACTGCTGTCTCCAATACTAAAGAACAAACATGTATCAATAACTACTAAGAAAGCACTTTACAACACAATCTTCCTACCAACTCTGTGCTACCAATGCCAAACCTGGACAATGACAGAAAAAGAGAAAAGAAAAATCACAACAACAGAAAAGAGGTTCCTGAGAAGAATACTCAACGTATCAAGAAGAGATAAGATCAGAAATGAAGAAATCAGGACTAAAGTGGGGGTTAAAGCTGTTCTAGATTTTATTAGAAAGCAGCAAGTCAAATGGTTTGGCCATGCAAGTAGGTTACCAGTCAACAGCATGCCACAACAAGTAATGATGTACAGACCAGATGGAAACAGAGGAAGAGGCCGACCACGTAAACGTTGGACGGAGGGAATAGCAGAATCCATGGGAATGTCGATATACGAAGCCCATAACCGGGCACTCTCACGAAGTTTATACTTCACCTCGACACCGCAAGGTACAAGAGGAACATGATGAGATGAGCTGTCTCCTTCGAAAGTAAACTACGCATTCAAGCGAAAGACGGTGTTTTTGTTTGTGGCCTGGTGATTTCGTCTTGTCAAAGCTACTGTTGCGAGTTCATATAGGGCAATGATGGGAATTTTGTGTTTTTATGGCGGCAATGATGGGAATTTTGTGTTTTTATGGCTGCACAGGAATTGAGCAGTTATAAGCCGACCTGTTGCTATGAAGTTGGAACAGTACAATTACAACTACGACTTCAGCATATAACAAACAATGCTGCCACATCTCACCACTGAGATGACTAGAAGTGGTTTATAGAAACGCTGGAGTGTAACGCAAGCCATATATTTTACCTAATTCGTACATGTGCAATCTCAACGAGTGGCCCAACTCTAACTTGAAGATATTTGAGCCACTTCGAGTAGCACCTCTGACTGGCACCTTGCCGTCTTGATAGACGATTGTTTGTCAAATGGAGTTTTACTCAGCTGGGGCTGAATTTATAGACAATTTGTTATCTATGTAGTATGATCCCTGTCTTGGCCTGCCTAATTTACTCAAGAGGAAAGGTAACAAAAATATATCTGGAGCAAGACAAGCTCTTCGGATCAGCAAAGCAATGCTCTAACCATCCGCCTGTCAGAGCTCTAATCCTAGACCTGTTGCCGACCAAGGCTTGGTGCCCTGTCTTCTCTGCCATGACATTTATTCTTTAGGTTGAATTTCCTCGCACTAGGGTAAGAGTGTATAATACTTACAGAGTTAATGGCAACGTCATCATATTCAATTCTTACGCCCCTGAAAGAGGATTTGCATTTATCGGAGTGAGGTTGGTGTAAACCAGTGGTTCTCAACCTTTTTTGATCCGTGCCCCCCCCCCCCTTTTCACCATATTTTAGGACGTCATTCCCCCCTCACCATATTTTTATGACGTCACCTCCCCCCCCCCTTTACCATATTTTTAGAACGTCATTCCCCTTCCCCCCCCCTTTCGTATTTCCTCCCTAAAAATCCCCCCCCCCCTGCCCCTACACAGTATAAGTAATAATTGAAGCTAGATTTAATAGCACATACTACATAAAATGTGATTTGCGGATCTTCTTACGTTATAAAATGAATTTCAGAAGGGTGATACGTAAAGTATGAAGGGAAAAACAAGATCAAGTAATCGGTTCTTGTATTAACGCGATCTTGAAATAATCTTCATTCCCCCCCCCCCCCACCCCACCCCCCTGGAAACCCCAAAATTCCCCCCTGGGGGAGGAGGGGGGAATTCCCCACCGGTTGAGAACCACTGGTGTAGACACTTCCCTCCCGAATCCGTACCATCTCCAGGTGGACTGTGTTGCGAAGCATTTCTTCCCTTCTCCAATCCCAGAAAATGCATCGATAGGGAAAACTGGAGCAGAACCTTCACACCTAATGTACCGAATTCATGGCTGGGCTTTGGCTGAGCTGGACCACTTTCCCTGTCAGACGGGCCTGCGTGCCCAATTCTTAACCCTTTGAAAATAAAGATTTTCGTTCGTTCGTTCCCTCGGCAGGTGTGAAGTAATCCCATGTTTGTAGACTAACCTAAATCCCAGAGGGAATCAGGCGTATATAAGTATCACTGAGTTTATGCCTTTGGTGCTAATGAAGAGTAATTCAATGGACCGACTGGTGTGAAATGTATACAGAAGGGTTCTAGCAGGTGTAACATCTGCAGATGGCAGGTCTTTAACTCAACGTGGCTCGCTCACACAGCCGTCTGGCAGATGCTAATAATGTATTCGAAGCAACTCATGGTAGCAGCTGGCATACAGGGTGTATGCTTAATGGCTGTGCAGGGTTTGAGAAAATTGCCGATCCAAGTTTTATATTTACCTACTATGTTGCATGAACTTTACACCCTATAAACTTTGCTCACTAATGATACACAGGCAACCAACCTCCACGGCCAGCTGAGTCACTCCCTCTTACTTAGGTTCTTTGAGTTCCCATATACCGTCTACTGGGAACTGAATGTCTGTTGGCTATACTACTTCTGTATATGCAGCGTAACGCGTGATAAGCCTTAGACACTATAATATCAATCTTTCTGTGTCGCAGCCTAGTACGGTGCCAAGCGCTGGTTTTTAACCGTCATCCTCTATGTGTGGAAAACAGAACTCACGTTCGAGGTATCGCTGCCGGCGAACTCTTGTAGAGTACGTGTAAAGATATTCTTTGCGTGTCTAACAAGTAATGCATGCAGCTTGTGTGATTCCTTTAACGTGTATAACTTGTCGCAGGAAAACCTATATTTTGTGTTGGAAAAAACCCATGTTTTGTGTTGGAAAAAAACCTATGTCTTGTGTTTGAAAGAACCCATGTCTTGTGTTGGAAAAAACATATGTCTTGTATTTGAAAGAACCCATGTCTTGTGTTGGAAAAAAAAACGTGTCTTGTGTTGGGGAAAAAAACCCCTATCTTGTGCTGGTAAACACTTATGTCTTGTGTTGGAAAAAAACCTATGTCTTGTGTTGGAAAAAAAATCTATGTCTTGTGTTGGAAAAAAAAAACACCCTATGTCTTGTGTTGGAAAAAAACCTATGTCTTGTGTTGGAAAAAAAAAACCTATGTCTTGTGTTGGAAAAAACCTATGTCTTGTGTTGGAAAAAAAAGCTATGTCTTGTGTTGGAAAAAACCTATATCTTGTAGAAAAAAGACACCTATGTCTTATTTTAGAAAAAAAAACAAAAACAAACATATGTCTTGTGTTTGAATAAACCTACGTCTTCAGTTGAAAACACCTGTCTTGTCGCAAAGCGGGCCCCGTGCTTGAATGAACGCCATTTCCGCTCACCTTTCCACTTGTGACGTCACGTTTCTCGTGCAGCCCGAGATTGCTGGACTAGGGCAAAGAGTTTCATAATTCTCCATCGTATGGCTAGAGATTTTGAAATCCGCCGCACTACGATTTAAAAGCAGATCGCTTTGTGTTATTTCGATGGTATTAGGCGTGCCAAGTAGTAGCGCAATGGATATGACGTAAACCAAAGTTCGTGACAAAGTCGCGAACCAAATCTTGATAGTAAATAAGAAGCTGACGTAAAAAACAGAATACGTCAGGAGAATTGTCAACAACAACAAACGATTGGGATCAGAGAGCTGGACAAGAGAGGCAGCACGTTGTAGTTATCTGGAACGTGGAAGATATTTACTGGCAGGACAACGTTATCATGGCCAACACATATTGCAGAGGATAACGAGAAGATGCATGAACGATATATATCAGCCCAAAATAATGGAGAGATGTGGACATATCCAAACGGGACTTAGAACGTCACGGCAATGTCAAATCTATCCAGATTGGGAATGACAGACGGACCGGGCATGGATTTGATAATCATTAGGGTCTAGCGCTTTAAACGATATATTGTATATATTTAAGATTGTAATTACCGGCCCGTCTGGCCATAACAGACACGGTAAACGTAAATTGTTATTTTTCATTGGTCGTCTGGAAATGCAATAGACTTGACCGTTGGGCTAATAAATTATGCCTTCAACTACATGATTGCCGGCCTTCAGATCTTTCATTGCCGTTAATTTTGCCTGCTTCGAGAATTGTTGGAGTTGTGTCACACCCTGGACCTTTTCATTGTTGCTGAATTATATTTGAATTCTATTAAGACACATTTTAGCAAGGCGTAGGCCGTTAAGAAATCAATTGCAAACTACTGAATGTGAAGATACCCAGTAAATCACGCCGAATGTACTCGTTGAGGTTTCCGTATAGAGACTGTAAGTAGTTGCATATTCTTTACAGGACGTCGCAGTCAACCCAATCAATTTTTGGCTGTTTACGTTCAGTAGTTTGCCACTGCTTTCTGAACGACCGTAACGCATATCATTGTATGAAAACTAAAGCAAGGCGGTGTGCTGCCAGACCTCCCGCAGCTGTGTTTCGAACGCGGTATGCGAGATTACGAATTGCGACCGTAACCCCCTTTGCCACACTGAATGTAAAGGTACTTTGTTTATTACAAACATGCAATAAATTCTAGTATTGATTGTAACGTCACGTAAAGGATAAGCAGTTAACTTTAAATAACACTATGATATCTGAATAAGGAAAACACAAACTATAGATTGCACAGTGTATGCCTGGTGTATTTTCCTGCATCTCGTCATGTGCATACTACAGAATACATAGAACATAGACTAAAGCAATGAAATAAATCCGTCAAGCTGAAAATATACAACACATACCCCTACAGTAATTTTAAAGATCTACCGCGGTAATATTAAAATGACTATCATGTCTCTTTGTCTGCGCAAAGTTGGTTTTCCCGATAGAATAGCAATGGCTTCCGCACCTTTAAGATTACTCTGTGACATCTATCCATATGTTATATGTCTGCCTGCCTATCTGCTTGTTTCATAGCGTTTAAATATGAAATGTTTATGTTTGGTTTGTGTTTACAGCATTCATTTAACAATGTTTGTTTATTTTTCTTTCTTTCGGTGTAAATGTAACAAGGCATGATAGTTATCTGGTGTGCAAAAGTGAGTGGTTGGAAGAATGTAAGACGGGCCTGCGAAGCCCAATTTGTGACTCTTTGAAAGTTAAGTTAGTTCGCCTGTTTGTTATCTAATGTAACACACTCTATGGAAGGCTGAAGAGGTTAGAACTGGAAATCACATTGTCAATAAAGATAAGCATGTAAACATTAATTTGTTCTGTACCACAAAGCCTAGATTTCGTTTATTTTTGATAAATTGAGACCTGATGAAGTCTTTCTGTTCTAGAAATCTGTTAAATTCACCCGATTCAGCTCAATCACGATTATCAGACAGCAGAAGAAGGTCATTATGGCTGAAAGGTTAAGAGAGCACACCCTTCAACTTCCTTGCGCTGAAGGCGGGTTAGTTGGTTGATTCCCTACACGGGTCAGTTGGTTGATTCCCTACACGGGTTAGTTGGTTGATTCCCTACACAGGTCTGTTGGTTGATTCCCTACACGGGTTAGTTGGTTGATTCCCTACACGGGTCAGTTGGACGTCGACGCCGACTTCTTGTTCAGAAAGCAATGGTCAACTATAGAATGTAGAATAGCCTAGCAAATCATCGTGGGTTTGATTGCAACGTTCTGCAAAGGACTTGCACCACCACCACCACTACCACCACCAACAACAACAACAACAAATCAGGAGGCTATGAGTCATGGGGCTCTTCCCCCTTCCTCCTTCCTTCTTCCATCTACCTTCTTCCTCCTTCCTTCTTCCATCTCCCTTCTTCCTCCTTCTTCCTCTTTCTTCTTCCTTCTTCTTCCTTCTTCTTCCTTCTCCCGTCTTTTCCCTTCTTCCTTCTCGCTTCTTCCTTGCCCCTTTTTCCTTCTCCTTTCTTCTTTCTCCCTTCTCCATTCTGCGTTCTTCTTTCTTCCTTCCTCCTTCCCGCCTTCTTTCTTCCTTCTTTCTTACCGTTTTCTTCCTTATTCCTTGCTTCCTCCTTTCTGCCTTCTTTCTGCCTTCTTCCTTCTTTCTTCCTTCTTTCTTCCTTCTGTCTTCTTTCTTCCTTCTTTTTTTCTCCTTCTTCTTCTACCCCTCCACCCCCAACCCCATCCCCCATGCCCTCTTTTTTCTTCTTCAATCGTTCGCTTGAAATGAATGGTCTAGCTCTGGAATGTTGTCTCTTGTATAAACCTCACTGGCTTGCTTTAGCTCACCCAACGGTCCTCAATGTTGGGTTTCTCTGGACCACAAGATTGTCTGATGGTGGTATGTTCGAATCCTTTGATCAAGGCTCTCGGGGCCATCCAGAAAAAAAGAGGTGCCAGGATATGTCTTGAGAAGGAAAGGAGGCTGGTGTGTTATCGACCGAATCACTCAAGTGTCGGTTGGCCTTTACAAACATGGAGCTATCACCGTATGCTCGATTTATCTCAAGATAAAATGGCCCATCACTTACGTTTTGCTTAGGGAACTGTGTAATAAATCCTCTGTAGTAAATTAGATGTAATAAATCCTGTGTAATAAATCCTCTGTAGTAAATCATATGCAATAAATCTGTGTAAAAATGGCCTGTAATAAATCATCTTGTATAAATCCTCTATAATAACTCAGACGTAATAAATTGTCTATAGTAAATCTCCTGTAATAAATCTTATGTAATAAATCCTCTCTAATAAATAATCTGTAGTGAATAGACTGCTACTAGAACATCGTAACATACCTATGTCCGCAAAACGTTAGTTTAGTTTAGTGGACGGATCAACATCACGACACACGGTGTAACCCTTTAATGCTCCATTGTACTCCTAACTCAAGCCTGAGTCTGGAGAAACTCAGACGAACTCCGTAGCACCAGCGAGGTTCCTGAAATACTTTGGGTAGATTTTTAACTCGAAATTTTGCCCGGGCAGCGCCGTTAGACTACTCTTTTTTTCGATTTCCAACTGCCAAGGGATATTTTACGTGCGCAACAATATACACGGCTCTGCAAAACTGGGTGGAGTATTGATGCATGATAAGGCAGACGTGGTTGCGGCCCTGTGGGAGCACGTGTACACCTCGGAGGAGCAAATGGATCACCATTGTCTGGCAAGAATGTGACAGCGTGGAGTGACGAGGGGATCTGGCCGACACTCAACGCTCAGAGGAAAGGCGAGACGGACATATAATCAGATTGCTACTGGTACTATTGGGGTTGGAACTCTTCGCTGGCTTCTGAGGATGGGGGAGTAGCGCTTATGGGAATGCCCCGAATGCTGTGATGTCGGTTCCTAAATAAATCAATCAATCAATATACACGAGCATCCGATCTCACTACCCAGAGACCAGGGGAAATTTTGTTACTAGACGTCCACGTTAAAAACTCCCGGCCCTCGCGGGGGCTTGAACCCGGGACCTCCAGCACTCGAGGCGGACACCATACCTCGAGACCACTTAGAAAATGTGTAGACACAGGAAAGACATTTTACAAACACACGGCATGACACAATCCAGGCGACACATCCGGCTCTTAAGCGTCAGCTATTTCGCTCCAGGACACATGACGGCAAAAGTGGAGGATGAAGATGATGATGAGTAAATCCACAACGGGGGCTGCTGTAGTGTAATGGCTAGACGTTCTCCTGCCGGCCCGGTGGTTTTGGGGTCGATTCCCAATGGGATGAATTCGAAGTTTTAAAATTAGCCCCAGCTCCCAAGTCAACCCAGACTAAAATAGGTACCAGAAAACGTCTCTGGGGAAAAGATGGTGACTTGATTTTGAACACATGCAACTAACTAACTGAATCTTCTGTAATAAATGCCATGCAGTACACCTACTGTAATACATCGGTTGTAATACATATTCTGAAATAAATCCGATGTAATGAATCTTCTGTAATAAATCCGATGTAAAACATCTTCTGTAATAAATCCGATGTAACAAATCTTCTGTAATAAATCCGTTGTAATATAACTTCTGTAATAAATCCGATGTAATAAATCTTCTGCAATAAATCTTCTGTAATAAATCCGATGTAACAAATCTTCTGTAATACATCCGTTGTAATATAACTTCTGTAATAAATCCGATGTAATAAATCTTCTGTAATAAATCTTCTGTAATAAATCCGATGTTATAAATCGTCTGTAATAAATCCGATGTAATAAATCTTCTGTAGTAAACCCGATGTAATAAATCTTCTGTAATAAATCCGATGTAGTAAATCTTGTGTAACAAACCCACCATTACTTAAACATCGCAAGCCGATTGTTCTGTAAAAATATGAGTCTGGCACAATATGCCTTAATACGTCGAAAAGTGCCCTTTACTGCTTTGTTTTTCCTTTTCAGGGTTTGGGTGATCAAAAAGCCACTTCACTGAATTTAACTCATTCAGTGCAGAAGGATACCATATCGCCATATATGATCTGCCATTTGGACAGAAGGATGATATATCGCCGTACTAAGGTCATCGTGCCGCCTCCGTGGCGAAGGATTTATGGATGCGGTTCGAAATCACGCTAACCCTCGTTCGAAACACAGCTGCTTGCGATTTGGCAGCAGACCGCGTTGCGCTGGGTTTTAAAGAATTGGTATGGCGCGGAAGCCTGGAAATTAAACAAGCAACTAGAAAGTAGCATAGAAGTCTTGGAGATGTGGATATACAGACGAATATGTCGTATTTCATGGAAACAAAAACAATCAAATGCAGAGGATCTAGAAAAACTGGGAATGAAGAGAGAGTGATGAAAGAAATAAAGATGAGGCAAGTGAAATATTTCGGCCACGTTAAAAGACATGATACTCTTATAAAAACCATATTGGAAGGCAAGATTGAGGGCAAGCGAGCAAGAGGTATTCAACGATACAAGTGGCAAGATAACATCAAAAGATGGACGATCATCAGTCTGACAGGATGTACAGTCGAGGCGAGAGACAGTGTTGGAAATTCATTGCAGCCAACCTTCATTGTGAAGACGGCACCTGATTGATTAATGGGAACCGGTCGTTCAGAAAGCAATGGCAAACTACTTAACGTAAACTTTTCAAGACATCAACAACAGCAGTAAAATGCTGGTGTTGACAGCAATGTCATGTAAAACGATTTCAAAAACAAAAAAGGTCATTGTATTATTTGTTTCGTTTCGCGGTATCTTCCGCAATTGTACTGCTCAGGGAATGAACTTTCACATTATAACAAATAAACACACATATTTTGTAAGACGCCCATAGAATTAGAGGAAAGAATCAGGGATTAGAGGACGAACTAGACAACATAACAATTGAAAGCTATAGTTACACAACGGGATTCGAACCTGACACCTCCAAAGTGTACTTCGACGCATGACCAACTAAACAAAAAAGTTAATTGCATATCCTTTACATGACGTTGCAGTCAACACCAGTATTTTTTTTTGCATTTGTGATATCTTGGCAAGTTTGCATTCAGTAGTTTGCCGTTGAACCATGTACCATGAACGACTGCCACCCATACCAATTCGTAAAATACCAAAGCAACGCGGTCTGCTGCAAAATCGCGCGCAGCTTTTTTTTCGACCGCGGGTATACGCAATCACGAACCGCGGCCGTAATGCCTTCTCCGACCATGACCAACTAGACATCCCACAAACTTTGGCCAGGTCTATCATTATTTATCAATCATGTTTCTGTTTTAAATGTTAGTGAATACACTGGATACATCATTATAATCTGATGTGTTTGTGCGTTTGTTATTTGACCTATGGTGATTTCACAGATTCAGTGCTAAACAAACAGTAGGTTTTGACCGAAAACTAAATTAATGGCGGGAGATTGGGAGTAGGGAAGTGTCGCAATTATGACCTAAACATTGTTTAATGTGGTAGCATCCATGTTGTATTATATATTACATTACAGGAGATTGCTTAGGAAACACTACTGCATTTATATTTTAATTGAAATAACTTTTGCCTTCTGCAGTTATAACATTTCGGAGATATATAACCCTATGGCAGATATGATCAGTCGCTTAAGGCGATTAATCATCCCATGGCACTTAATAAATTAATATAATAATCAGAGATATATGGTGCTATTTCAATGGTGAAATACGAATGCTGTCCATACTCCATAGTTGTGGGTTCATGTGGATAATAGACCTGGCTAATGAAGACATCTTATCTTAGGGGTGTCTAGTTGGTGATGCGTCGAATAACTCTTGTTCCTACAAATTCAGTGACCTGTGGTGTTATTTCAATGGCTAGATACGAATTCTGTCCATACTCCATAGCTGTGGGTTCATGTGGATAATAGACCTGGCTAATGAAGACACTGTTTCTTTGTGGTGTCTGGTTGGTCATGCGTCGAACGAAATACACTTGTACGTAGAGCGAGACGATGTCGTCATTTGGAGGCAACAGGTTCAAATCCCAGCGGGTAACTATAGCTTTCAATTTTTATGTTGTTTTGTGTGTCCTCTAACCCCTACTTCTTTTCTGTACTTATATGAACGCCGGGACGCAGAGGTGTTTCCAAGGCACCAGGGCCGGGTTATATACTGGCCAAGACCTATTGACGCGTCCTCGTCGAGCGTCCTGGGCAACAGGTCCCTTCAGGGTCCTGGCTAAAGTCAGTAGGATCGCCGATTCCTCCGAAGTCGGAGAGTGTCTGCCTGTACGGCGAGGAACTACCAGTCTGCACACCAATAAGCCAGACATGGGACAACGGATACTCACGCAAACCTCAGGTCCTGTATGACATCACACTGATGTTGGACAACAGGATGCCTTCATCCGACATACAGGACTTTGCGTTGGAGCTTAAGCCAACGAACACAAGCAAGCAAACATATGAACGCCAAACAATACATGCTTGTTTATTTATCAAATCTCTTAGTGACCTTAAAGAGTTCCCCAATCGATATTTATGTGTTATACGTTATCATATTATAATACTTGTTTATTTGATTGTGTACCTTGTATGGTCTAAAACTTTTTTGTTTAGCACTGAATCAGTTAAGACTTAAACCTCAGCCGCCAAGAACACTCACCAACCAACTAACGACCCAACTATCGATCCACACAAATAGCTAACCACGCACGCGACACAACACAAACTTTCAGAATGTCTCTTACCAGGCACATCTATGTGTAAGTAGGTCAGACCCTGGCAACAGCTGTTGGTTTCTCTCTGATACTGTTTTGTCATTCGTGAGTAACGTAGATGCATGGTTTAAGAATGCAGATTTTTTGCACGATTGAACATTTAAGTGGATACAATTTCTGTTATCTGGTATTATTATGAATGACGTCGCAATCAGATTTGCAATGCGAAAGAAGATAGCCGAAAGGAATTTCAAATTGCTTGGCTGTGTAACATGGGATCTTCTGTCTCTACACGCTTAAGGAGATAATGAGAAGGGGCTGAGGTGGGGGGGGGGGGGGGTTAAAAAGGGGGAGGGAGGGGGTTCCAAGGACGTATAGACTGACTGGTTATATATGCAGTGAGTATAATCTTTCGACTAAATAACTTACTGACTGGCTGAGTGATTTACTAACTAACTAACTAACTAACTGACTGACTGACTGATTTACTAACTAACAAACTAACTAACTAACTAACTAACTGACTGACTGACTGATTTACTAACTAACAAACTAACTAACTAACTAACTAACTGACTGACTGGCTGAGTGATTTACTAACTAACTAACTAACTAACTAACTAACTGACTGACTGACTGGCTGAGTGATTTACTAACTGACTGACTGACTGATTTACTAACTAACTAACTAACTAACTAACTGACTGACTGACTGACTGATGGCTGAGTGATTTACTAACTAACTAACTGACTGACTGACTGGCTGAGTGATTTACTAATTAAGTTCAACTAACTAACTAACTAACTAACTAACTAACTAACTAACTAACTAACTAACTAACTAACTAACTAACTAACTGACATATTGACTGGCTGACTGACTAACTGACTGACTGACTGGCTGGCTGGCTGACTGGCTGACTAACTAATTAACTAACTGACAGATTGACTGACTAACTCTCTAATTAAATGGTTGACTAACTAATAAACTAGGCGAATAACTAACTAACTAACTAACTAACTAACTAATACTAATCAACTAATTATCTGGCTGTCTAATTAATTAACTGACTGGCTTAATTATTAACCAGCTAAATAAGCAACTAACTAAATAAGCAACTAACTAACTATGCAACTTACTGACTAATTAACTAACTAATTAACTAAGCAATCTATTTGACTAACTAACTAACTAAACAACTAACTACCTAACTAACTAAATAAGCAGCTAACTAACTAATTACCTAAATAAACACCTAACTTGCTAAATAACAACTACCTAACTAACTAACTAACTAACTAAGCAATTAACTAACTAAATAAGCATCTCACTAACGAAATAAGCAACTTACGAAATAAGCTACTAACTAACTAATTAACTAACTAACTAAGCAAATAACTAATTAACTAATTAATTACCTTATTAACTATCTATTAATTATCCAGCTAACTAACTAACAACACAATAGCCTGTCGTAATATCTGACTGGACAGGCGAAATCTGTCAATCTATCTGCAGCGAAATATGCCAGACAATAAATTGTACAACCAATCGTTTGTGGCTGGCTTATGTGTGAAGATCAAACGAATAACATAAATGTACTTTGGCACAGATTGCGTTCTGGAATCCAGGTCTCGCCTGCGATGATAAGAAAGGCCTATGATTACAGGTGCTTTTCGCAGTGCATAAATCTCCCAGGCCAGCCACTTCGGGAGTTGTTGAGTGGCAACAAAGTTGCATAATCAAGGCAGTTCAACACCAGAGATTCTCATCATGGCATTACTATACCCCTAATTAAGGCAGTTCAACACAAGGGTTCTCATCGTGGCATTATTATACCCCTAATCAAGGCAGTTCAACACAAGGGTTCTCATCGTGGCATTATTATACCCCTAATCAAGGCAGTTCAACACAAGGGTTCTCATCATGGCATTACTATACCCCTAATCAAGGCAGTTCAACACAAGGGTTCTCATCATGGCATTACTATACTCCTAATCAAGGCAGTTCAACACAAGGGTTCTCATCATGGCATTACTATACCCCTAATCAAGGTAGTTCAACACAAGGATTCTCATCATGGTATTACTATACCCCTAATTAAGGCAGTTCAACACAAGGGTTCTCATCATGGCATTACTATACCCTTAATTAAGGCAGTTCAACACAAGAGTTCTCATCATGGCATTACTATACCCATAATTAAGGCAGTTCAACACAAGGGTTCTCATCATGGCATTTTTGTATTTTGCATATCCCTTACAGGACGTTGCAGTCAACATCAACATTTTTCAGCTGCTGTTGATGTACTAGGCAAGATTACGCTTAGTAGTTTGCCATTACTTTCTGAGCGACCGTCTCACATACCCCATAAGTTACCGACGAGGTGAGAACCGCTATCAATTCTCGCCTACATCTCGTTACTCACAAGAGTATACAGGATTACGGAGAAAGACGCTAACACCTAGACCAGGGAGACCGGCATCATGGCACTACTATACCCCTAATCAAGGCAGTTCAACACCAGAGGCTCTCATCCTGGCATTACTATACCCCTAATCAAGGCAGTTCAACACAAACGGTTCTCATCCTAGCATTACTATACCCCGTAAAGATACACGTGGAAGCGTGGTGGTTAGACACTCGCCTGTAGATCTGGAGGTCATGGATTCGATCCTCTCTGAGGCAGATGTGAACTTTGAGAATTGACCTGGGCTTCCAAACCAACTCGGGCTAAAATGGGAACTAACGGTTGTACACCATCTGACTCGTGTTGTACACCATCTGACTCGGGTTGTACACCAACTGACTCGGTCTGTCCACAGATCAGCTAGCAGCTGTACCAAGAAACGACATGGGAAGTGAAGGCGGTCGATGATATTGACTACATTACCCGCTGAGTGCCGAATTAGTTAGTTAGTCCTTCCTCTTGAGCCTATGGCGGCGCATAGGGCAGAAGTCATGGCTCTCCATGTCTGGCGGTTCGCTGCTACCTGTTGTAGATCTTGGATGTTCACTTGGCCGTGAATGAGCCTTCTTTGATGATGGGTTCTACGCAGGGTCTCTCTTGAGTGCCGAATGGACTATCAAAAATATAAATCTAGCACCATATTTCTAATACTACTTAAGGCGTGTAAACTGGGTCCTTTACTTAGTGATGATCATCCACTGAATGAATGTTCCGCCTTGTACGTTACCCGTGCCCGCAAGGAAGGCAAAGAATAATAAAGTAACACTGCACCCTATCAGGCATGCCATACTAGGCAGCTAAGGAAGGGTTGTGTTTAGGACAGGCTGCTCCATCACGAAGAAAAGTAATTCAGCCGCAAAATCCAATCAACCATGACCAAGTCACGTGAAGACAAAAGAATGACCCAACCCCCCACCAAAATGACAGGCCGCTCTTATAGAAGAGATAAGACGCGTGCGGAGGTAGCCAGACGGAGTCCGGGCGCTGATTACATTTTTTACACCTAGAAAAGAATCCAGGATTGGCACCTGGATGGAGAAGCGACTTAGACAGAAATAATATTGGGAAGATATGATGAAAGCTGCTGGAGATAATACAAAATAGAACGGCTTGATTTGGTGTGGTTGACGGTCGATACGTCAATGACGGATAAAAAACAGAAGATAAAGAAAAATGTATGTATATGAGTTAGAGCTTTTTCACTGACAAGTGGCAAGCGGTATATTTATCTGCGAAAGATAAACAGTGTGGAAGAGAGATGGCCAGCTCACTTCATAATGTTATCATAATAAAATCCTAGTATATCAGTTAGTCTCCTATTGATGTGGCGGACGCAGTTCGAAACACCGCTGCTGGCGATTTGGCAGCAGAACGCCTCGTGTTTTTTTTTTTTTTTTTTAATGAAATGGTATGGGTGCCGGTAGTTCTGAAAGCAATGGCAAACTACTGAACGTAAACTTGCCCAGGAATTACGAACAGCCAAAAAAATGCTGGGATTGACTGCTGCGTCCTGTAAAGGATATGCACAAACTAACTCCCATTGGTAGCACAGTATGTCTCCCATAACTAATAACAATTGTCACATGGATAATTACTATTACTGAGTCATGTAGTATTGATTTGTACATATTTCCCATTACTTTATAATGCATATATTGATATTGTTGTTCTGTTCTCGGTTAACCTCATAAGTGATGTGTGGATGAAATCATGTATGAAAAAGAGTGTTAGAAGGGCACAATGTTAGGCAGGCCTGTGTGCCTAGTTCTTAACCCTTTGAAAATAAAATGTGCTCGTTCGTTCGTTAGTTCGCGTTAAATGAGTTTATATAAATAACGTCCTTGGGCCTTTTAGTTAGATGTATAGTTGGGGATGAAGTCACAGAAATGGGTTTTACAGAAGAATGCGGCAAACTAACTTAGACAGCCAAAATGGCTACATTTAAAAGTGTTGAAAGAGGTTAAGAAACAATGGCAGCTTATCATCATCATCATCATCATCAATCATCATCAAGTGCCCTGCCGGCTGGCGCAGGCGTTCATGACTCTCCACAGATCTCGGTCTTTGGTGTTCTGGATCAACTCTGCTGTTGGTGTTCCTCCATGCCACCGTCTCAATCCATCCAGCATCATTTCTCTTGGTCTGCTTCTGCCTCTCTTCCCCTCGATCTTTCCAGTTTTCACGATGTTCTCCAATGTCTCTCTTCTCATTACATGACCAAAGAAAGTTGTTTGTCTCTTTCTTATTGGTGTATATAGTGTTCGAGTTTCATTAGCCTGTTTCAGGCAATCGTCGTTAGTTACTCTGGCAGTCCAAGGAATTCGCAACATTCGTCTCAAAAACCACATCTCTGTTGCTTCTAAGTTCTTCCTAATTTTTACATTTACATTCCAAGATTCACTGCCATACAGCAAAACTGGTTCTATATAACATTTTAGCACTCTCTTTCTTACATTCATTGATAGTGACTAATTGCATAAGATACTTTTCATTGTCTGAAATGTGGCTTTTGTCTGCCCTGTTCTTCTCGTAATCTCTGTTGTACATCTTCCATCTGATGTCATAAGTGCCCCTAGGTATTTAAAATTATCCACTTGATTAATCATGTGCCCTTCTATTTATATCACATTTTGGTGTCACCATCATCATCATATGCTATGGCCATAAGTGTGGGTGGTCATGTTTAGCCATCTCACGCGATCACCAGAGTCTTGGATCAGTTGTGTTCTTGTTTCGACCATGCCATTTTGCCAAGCCATACTGATATTTACTTCTCTGCCTTCCCCTTGTTCTCTTCAACTCAATCTTGCCAGTTGTTACAATTTATCTAATGTATTACTTCTCATAGCGTGTCCAAACAACTTGTGACTGTCTACGTCTAATTTCTCTAATCAGTTTACGGTTTTCATGTGTTCCTTGTAGGACTTGGTCATTGATTTTTCTGTATGTCCATGGTATTCTTTGTATTTTCTTCAGAAAAACCATTTCCACTGTCATTGGATGTTTTTTCAGCTTGTCTGCTCATTGTCCACGTTTCACATCCATATAAAAGTACAGGTTCTATGTAGCATCTCAACACCTCTTTTTCTCGTTACAACTGACATGATTTTATTGGTCATATGTTTTCAGTCTTGCAAAATAATACCTTTGAAATAAGGATTCTTGTTCTAATCTCTTCAAGGCACTTCCCATCCCTTGTTATGACTGTTCCGAGATGGTTGTACCAATTCACTTATTTAAGAATATTCCCATTTACTTTTATATTATATTGTAGTATTTATTTCATCTTAGTAACGACCATAATCTATCTTGCAATTTAATTCTAACCCAAGTTGTTCACCGTGCACAGCAACCGTATTTACTAAATGTTGCAGATCCTGCTCATAGTCTACAATCAATACGATATCCCCGCATATCTAATATTATTGATGTTTTTCCACCAATGGCGATTTCTCTAATAACTTGTACATTTCTAACTTATCACAAACATCACAAAAAAGGAGTCGAACTTCTAGGCCACATTGTGAAAACAACGTAAACAATAACATATTATCACAACTGTAAATATTTATGGACAAAGAGACTGAGGTATACAATACAAGAAAATTATTGACAGTCATCAGAAAGTATCATCACACGTATTAATATACGATACTGGAGAAAGTGAGATGTGGGGAATCATGATCGCCCACGCCGCTCAGTACGGCACTTGATAGTTTTGATGTTTACGAGGTGACGGGTACTATCATAACGAAGTATATATTTGTGTGTGTGTGTGTATGTGTGTATGTGTGTGTGTATGTGTGTGTGTGTGTATGTGTATGTGTGTGTGTATGTGTGTGTGTGTATGTGTGTGTGTGTATGTGTGTGTGTATGTGTGTGTGTGTGTGTGTATGTGTGTATGTGTATGTGTGTGTGTGTGTGTGTGTGTGTGTGTGTGTGTGTGTGATATCAACATAGAACAATAAGTATAATGAGTCACATCACAAAGATTTTGCTACGAATTATCATGCAAAGAGTGAGGAAGAAAATACAACCTGAAATAAGGGAAGTACAACATGGGTTTGTAGAAGGAAAGGGTACAGTAAATGCTGTGAATATGCTTCGATCAGTTATCGAACGTGCTATAGAAGTAAACAAAGATATACATCTTTGCTTTATTGACTACACAAAGGCTTTCGATAGACATGTCAACAAGGTGGATATGCTCGCAGATCTACAAATTGATGGGAAAGACATTAGACTTATAAAAACCATATATTGGAAACAACAAGCTGCAATAAGGATTGATAATACAGTGGGACAATATCAGTCTCTTAAGAGAGGTGTTAGGCAGGGATGTGTAATTTCTCCAGATCTTTTTTCCCTATACAGTGAAAATATTTTCAGAAATGTAGAAGATAAAAATGGAATCAGTATTGGAGGACGAAACATCAATAACATTAGATATGCAGATAATACAGTATTGATTGCAGAGAATGAGCAGGATCTGCAACAATTAGTAGATGCGGTTGTTGCACACAGTGAACAACTGGGGTTAGAATTAAGTTGTAAAAGACACAGGGTTATGGTCGTCACTTGGAAGAACGAAATACCACAATGGTATATACAAGTAAATGGGAATATTCTTCAACAAGTGAATCGGTACAATTATCTCGGAACAGTCATAACATCTGATGGAAGATACCTTGAAGAGATTATAACAAGAATCGCCACGGAGAAAGTAGCCTTTAGCAAGATGAAAAACATACTGACCAATAAAAAGATGTCAATTGAAACGAGAAAAATAGTGTTGAGGGGCTACATAGAGCCTATTCTTTTGTATGGATATGAAACTTGGACAATGAGCAGTCAAGCTGAATAACATCTGATGGCTGCAGAAATGTGGTTTCTGCGGAAAATGCAAAGAATACCATGGACAGATAGAAAAACCAATGACCAAGTACTACAGGAGATAAAAGCAAATCGTAAATTGATTAGAGAAATTAAACGTAGACAGTCAAGGTTATTTTGGGCATGTTATGAGAAGAAATGGATTGGAGAACTTAGTGACAACTGGCAAGATCGAAGGGAACAGACCAAGGGGAAGATCGAGAAGAAAATATCTGGATGGCTTTGCCACGTGGCATGGTCGAGACAGGAACACTGAGCTGATCTACGACTCTGGTGATCGAGTGAAATGGCGAATATATATATATAGTATTATATAATATATATATATATATATATTGATTGATTGATTGATTGATGTATATATTAGAGACGAGTAAAATATATTACGTTTTGGGTTGGGTGAGTCACAACTTGTTTCTCATCTCTTTTCATCTTTCCATTAGAACTCAGTTCTGCCGGAGTTCGGCGTACAGTACTGTAGCTCCTCGACATTGACATTTCTCTCTTACATTATATCTCTTTACAGGAACATACATGGATATCTGTTACAAAGACCTACTTGGATATCTCTTTACACGAACGTTCATGGATATATGTTACAAGGATTTACATGGATATATGTTACAAGACTTTACATGCATATCAGTTACAATGACCGACATGGATATCTCTTTACAGGAACTTTCATTGATATCTGTTGCAAGAACTTACATGGATATCCCTTTACAGGAATTTACATAGATATACTGCCCGCGTCATATTCGCGTAACTATAAAGAAGTGCATTGGGTATCCATTATATGCGGAGTTGTTTCAAACAGACCCTGCCATCTGCAGGGATTCAGAGAAATCGTACCTCAGGAAAGAGGCAACTGCAAGTTTGTGGCTGAGAGATTACAAGATAACCGTAAAGATCCAATGGCTAATTTAGGATCATCGCAAGCTTTGAATGGTTGCAGAAGATATGTACAGCGGGAACAATCATTATCACAAGTAGCTTGAATAATAATAAATTGCTATGATTGTATAGTTGAATGACAGAGACAGACTTTATCACTCATCTGATAGCTTATCATGTATATTCAATAAATGTCTTATTTTGAAGTCTTGGCGATGGATTTTTCCGTGACTGCTGAGTTGAACATTATCGATGGACAGTCTCAGTTAAGTTCTTTCATGTTTGATTGTTGTTGTTGTTGTTTGTTTTGTTGTTGATGTTTTTTTTTTTTTGGGGGGGGGGGGGGGGGGGGACAGAAAGAGTGAGAAAGAGGTTGGGTGAAGGCTGGCACATGTTTGTTATAAAGCCTTAGAAACTTGACCGTGACAGACACACCGCAGCCAGGAGACGGGTTGTGGTAATAAAACAATATACACAAATACACAAAGGAGGCTATTAAACTAAACATTTCCCAGTAAATCACAACCAGGCCACACATGTTAGGGTTAATTGCAACGTCCTGTAAGGACAAGCAAATAACTTCTAATCATAAGAAACAAATAGCGGTCTTTTGGTTAGTTAAT
This sequence comes from Cepaea nemoralis, assembly GCA_014155875.1. Taxonomy (NCBI): domain Eukaryota; kingdom Metazoa; phylum Mollusca; class Gastropoda; order Stylommatophora; family Helicidae; genus Cepaea; species Cepaea nemoralis. Next base: position 43,867 of record JACEFZ010025600.1, on the reverse strand, counting down.
GGGAAGAAAGGCGTTGCAGAAAGAAAAAACATCAAGGTGACACCTGGAAAGATCGGCGGTACAAGAGGCAAAAGGAGAGCAAATGTGCTTGTAGGCATAGGAGGTGACATTTAGAAATATCATCAATAGATTGATCCAGAACACTAACGACCAAGATTTGCGCAGAGACATGAACGCCTACGCCTGCAAAGCACATAATGATCTTAAGTTTCTTGTTCCTCTTTCCAAGTTAATGTAAAAATGTCCCTTTTACACACAGTAACTGACTCAGTGATCTCTCAAAGGGGTTAAGGAGGTTGTTCGTAATCCCGTATACTCACGTACGAAACACAGCTGCGCGAGATTCGGCAGCGGATCGCGTCGCGCTGGTTACTTACGCAGGTATGTGAGCTGGTCGTTCAGAAAGCAATGGCAAACAACTGAACGTAAAACTTGCCAAGACATCAACAGCAGCTGAAAAATGCTGGTGTTGACTGCAATGTTCTATAAAGGCTGTGCGAAAGAAATAAAAAACTTATTCAGTAAATCTCCGTGGCGATAGCGTTGCGGACGCGATTCTTAATGCCGCTTACCCGCGTTCAAACACAGTGTTGACCGATTTGGCAGCAGACCGTGTGGCGCTGGTTTTAACGTGTTGGTATGGGGGTCGGTGGTTCAGAAAACAATGATAAACTTTTGTTTAAATGATGTATATCCCTTGCAGTCAATACTAAGGTCATCGAGTTATTTGTTTTGTTTCTAAGTATGTTCCTCAATTTCAATGCTCAGTGAACGAAAATTTACATTATAATAGTTGTTCATTCGGTTGTGTGCCATGTCTGGTTCATATTTACTTTTTGTTTGTCACTGAATCAGTTAAGGCACTTAAGGCACACGTTGCTAGATCAATATGTTTATAGACTAAAAGACATTGCGTCACAACTACTTATGCCCTTAAAAGAAACCATAGACATACATCATAAAATCTTAGCCAGTCCGTCCCCTCAAAAATTATCTTTGTCATGCTATTGGTTGAAATATTACAGCTATTTCTGTTTGACGAAGCCTTAATTGTGTACAACCAGGAGGAATCAAAAGTGTTTATGCGCGGAATTGAATTCACACATGTCTGGATTATTTGAGATGGGATTCTGTTTGTGTGGATTACATGAGAAAGGATTCTGTTTGCGTGGATTATTTGAGATGGACATTTTATGATGGCGTGGTCACAATGGCGTGATAGATGGCATCAGAGTCTACATAAATAGACTCCAGAAGCTATTAGTGGTAGGAAAGTAGACATTGGAGAGAAATTGGTCGTAGTTTGTGTGTGTGTGTGTGTGTGTGGGGGGGGGGGGGGTGTTATATATTTATTTTATAGAAGTCAAGGGGAAATCACAACATAGAGATTAAACATAAATTTGTGTGTGGTCTCTGTCTGTCTAATCTGGGGCAGAGATAGGTTTGAGGATAAATAAAAGATTGATGGATGGATGGACGGACGGACGGATGGATGGATGGATGGATGGATAGAGGGGTGGATGGATGGATGGATGGATGGATGGATGGATAGAGGGGTGGATGGATTCATGGATCGATGGATGGGTGGATGGATGGATGGATGGCTAGAGGGAGGTGGATGAGTGATGGATAGAGGGGTGGATGGATGGATAGAGGGTGGATGGATGGAGGGGTGAATGGATAGAGAGGTGAATGGATGTATGGATCGAGGGGGGGGGGGGTCGTGGATTGGTGGAGAGGTGCATGGATGAATAGAGGGGTGGATGGATGGAGGGGTGGATGGATGAATTGAGCGAGGGGGGAGAGAGGGATTGAGTGGTGGAGTAGTGAATGGATGGATGGATGAATGCATGGAGGGAGGAGCAAGAAGTGAGGGGGAAGGAGGGATGGAGTCTTGGAGTGGGGGTTAGATGGAGTGGTGGATGGATGGATGGATGAATGGAGCGAGGGCGGGGAAGGAGGGATGGATAGATGGAGTGGTTGATGGATGGAATGGTGGATGGATCGAACAATGGATGGAAGGGTGGATGGATGGAGTGGTGGATGAATGAATGGAGGAGGAAGAAGGGATAGATGGATGGATGGATGGATAGACAAAAGGGTGGATGGATGGATGGATGGATGGAGGCAGGGATTGAGTGGTGGATAGATGGATGGATGGATTGATGGATGGATCAATGAATGGATGGATGGATGCAGGGTGGATGAAACGATGGATGGATCGAGGGAGGGAGAGATGGAGGTGTGGATGGATGGATAGATAGATGGAGGGAGGGAGGGATGGAATGGAGTGTGTAGATGGATGGGTGAATGAAAGGATAAACGGAGGGAGAGAGGGAGGGTTGTATGGATAGATGGATGGAGGAAAGGGAGGGTTGGATGAATGAATGGAAGGATGGAGTGTTGGAGGGTGGATGGGTGGATAAATGGAAGGTTAGACAGAGGAAGGGAGGGGTGGATGGATGGATTAATGGAGAGAGGGAGGGTTGCATGGGTGGATGGAAAGGTATATGGGTGGATGGATGGATGGATGGATGAATGGATGTATGGGTGGGTGGATGGTGGATGGATCGATTGATCAATCGATGGATGGATGGGGGTGGATGGATGGAGGGGTGGATGGATGTAGTGGTGAGTGGATAAAGGGGTGGGTGGATGTAAGAATGGATGGATGGATGGATTGATGGGTGGAGAGAGGGAGGGGAAAGAAGGACAAATGGAGAAACAGACAGTATGATAGATAGATAAACAGATGAATGTATTTATTGACAGAGGGAGAGGTGGATGGTACAATGGAGGAAGAAAGAATGGGTGGACAAAAGGATGGACGGATGGATGACGGGAAAAATAGATGGATGGACGGTAAAGCGGAGGGTTGGACAGGCAAACGCACAGACCGACTGAAAGTGCGATCAACCGACAGGCAAGTAGGTAGGCAGGTAAGTCTGACCGACCGAACGACCGGCAGGCAGGCAGGCAGGCAGACAGGCAGACAGACAGACAGACAGACAGACAGACAGACAGACAGACAGACAGACAGACAGACAGACAGACGGACGGACGGACGGACGGACAGACAGACAGACAGACAGACAGACAGAGAAATAGGTAGACAGACAGACAGACAGACAGACAGACAGACAGACAGACAGACAGATAGACAGATAGATAGATAGATAGATAGATAGATAGATAGATAGATAGATAGATAGATAGATAGATAGATAGATAGATAGATAGATAGATGATATTATTTTTCTATTCCAACAGATTATCAGTACACTCTTTTCAGTCATGAAAGTGAGATTTCCCAGCGTGAGTACACGTATTGGGTGCTGACGATGCGAAATAGACAGATACACAGAAAGATATATCGATGCTTAGATACATAGTCAGATAAATAGGCATATAAATAGACAGACAAATAAACAGATAAAAGGCTAATACATAGACAGACAGACATATCGGTATATAGATATTTAGATATGTTTATAGACAAACAGATGAACTACTAAAAGATTTCTATCAACACAACGAAACACTTTACTCACCACAATCACATCGATTTCAGATGAAACGAAGTTGTTATCCAGCTAAGACTATCAATCCAATGATTTACTTAAACACAAAATCAACAAGTTTTGATATGCCCAACACACAAAACTAACGTCCAACCTAAACACAAAACAACGTTGCCAAACTAAAAATAATGTGCTCCTAAATAGCCCCCTTTCAGCACACGTACAACAGATGGAAAGAGAATGTGCCTTCACGATGTGACAATATATTAGCTATTATCAAACTATTATATATAGAGAAAAAAAAATCCTGCCTCCGGTACAGTTAAGCAGATTCGGCTGAAAGAATTACTAATACCGTACCGTAATTAGGTGAATAAACGAGCCTTGTGGACGCGACAGCTGCAAGCAGTGACAATTACCGTACTGCAAATAAATCGCCTGTCCTCACAGCTCGGTGAATACGCCAAAAATGGAATGTTGCGGTTTGATAGGAAATCTTTGTAGGAAGAGAAGATGATTGTGGTGTCTGATGGGTAAGAATACATATTAATGTCACTGGATGGGACAGAATAGACATGTCGATAATAGAAAAATAAAAATAAGGATGCTGTGCCGTCTCCGCATGGACAGTTTAGGGGAATGTATTTCCAAGATTTTCTGTGTTGGGGATTGGTTGTACGTCGTGTTGACTTGTATCCTGGCTAAATATTATTATTATTATTATTATTATTATTATTATTATTATTATTATTATTATTATTATTATTATTATTACGTTAAGTGCCAATGCCTTCAACTTATCCATGCTCTATGTAAATGGCAATATTCTTTCGTCTTCTTCTTGTCTATTTGTACGTCATCTTTCTTGTTCTCTACCTTGTCCGCTTCTATGTGCTCATACTCCTCTTCGTCATCCTTCACTTTCTTCTCCTCTTTCTTCTTTATTTCGTCCCAATCTCCTCCTTCTCCTCCTCTCCCTCCTCCTCCTCTTCCTCCTCCTTCTTCTTCTTCTTCTTCTTCTTCTTCTTCTTCTTCTTCTTCTTCTTCTTCTTCTTCTTCTTTCTTCTTCTTCTTCTTCTTCTTCCCCCTTCTTCTTTTCTTCTTCCTCTTCCTTTCTTCTTCTTCTTCTTCTTCTTCTTCTTCTTCTTCTTCTTCTTCTTCTTCTTCTTCTTCTTCTTCTTCTTCTTCTTCTTCTTCTTCTTTACCTGCCCGGGTAGTATTGTCGACAAGCCAGCCAGGGCCCACGAGCTGTGGGTGATGTGCCTGCATGCCTTGTAAGAGGAGTCTTCAAACGAAAACCTTAAAGTGTGATAGAAATTACAATAGCCATGCTATGTCTTGTAGCCTGTCAATATGTGTTGGTAAGGATGTCGAGAGTGTTAAGCACGTTACATCTCGGCGCAGGCGAACAATGTGACGTTATGAGTTTAAAGATGGCAGGCCCACCTTTGACATCAACCAAAGAGGAGCAGCATTCTGTTTGTTTTTCTTTTTTCTTTTTTAATCAGTGAAGGAGTGAAACCTATGGAAATTCCTCAGCGAATGAAGGTCCAGTATAGTGATGCATGCCCGTCAGTCCAGCAAGTGTATGCGTGGAGTAGGAGGTTTTTAAACGGCGTGACTTCCGTGACAGACTGTTCACGACCGGGTCAGGTCGACCGAATAGTGAACCCGGAGGATTTCTTTCTACAGGAATCCAAGCACTTTATCGGCGCTGGAGGACTTGCATCTAATTTTATCCATTTGCTCGTTTTCTTTTCGCAGACCGGCCTGCTTGAAAGTGTGGCACAAAGTACTAACTCCGTAGCTCCAGTGACGACCCCCAGGAATCTCCGAGAAAACTGCACTAGTTAACTGAATGACGTAATCCGGAATACAGCCCACTACCTTCGGAGCTCGACCCAGGCGGTGTAACCACTTCGCCACGCAGACTCCTTAGACAGACATCATCATCAACATCATCATCATCATCATCAAGCGCCATGCCAGCTGGTGACAGACATAATGAAGACAATTTATAAACGACGAATAGTTAAAAAGTCTAGTGTTCCATACGCATAGAGGCGAATTGGAATTTTTTTAATTGACCTGGTCGACCCAGTTTTTATTTATTTATTTATTTGTTTAAATATGTTTTTTTTTTTTTTTCGTTTTCTATTTTGCATATCCTTTCTAGGACATCGCAGTCAACACCAGCATTTCTGTCGTTGTTATCTCTTGGCAAGTTTACATTCAGTAGTTTGCCATTGCTTTCTGATCGACCAGCTCTGTTACCAACGCAAAACCAACGCAACGCGGTCTGTTGCAAAATCGCGCGCAGCTGTGTTTAGAACGTGGGTATACGGGATTATAAATTACGTCCGTAACACCTTCGCCACGGAGACCCCGCCGACCCAGTCTAAGTGAAGTAAATTCGTGTAGACGAGACAGGCAAGTCGATAGGTTCAACCATTTACCGAACCGGAAATGAAAACAGCAAAGAGGAAATACTTGCCCCAAAACTTCGAATTCCCATTGAGGTGGATTTTTACAAGGTAGACACAGCTCTAAAAAGGTACAAAGAAACGTTTTGGAAAGTAAAGGCAGCTGGTGTATCACCCACAATATGAAACGTTGCCTGAACAGCAGCGGCCTGTTGGCCTACACATTTCGATATTCTGTCTGCGGGGGTTATTTTAACTGATTAATTGCCATAGGATGGTTAATCGTCTTGAACGACTTTCCGTATCTGCCATCGACTTTTATACAGTAGTTTTGCTTATGTAACCCCCTTTAATTTTATATATAATACAAAATTTCCGCTACAATATTAACAATGTTTAAGTCTAACTGTCTCACACCCGTACTTCCCATTTTCAGCTATGCATTTCTGTTTGATTCAAGCCTACTTTTGTTTTAATCTGTTAACATGCACGAAGTGCATACGGGTCCTCCTATTCTCATTCAATCAATCAGGTGCCTTTTCCACAATAAAGATTGGCTGCAAGGGATCTCCAACACTGTATGTCACTCGCCTTGACTGTACATTCTGTCAGGCTGATGTTCGTCCATCTCTTGATGTTATCTTCCCACTTGTATCATTGTCTACCTCTTGCTCGCTTGCTATCAACCTTGCGCTTCTATTCTACAACCTGCAAATCATTATGCAGGAAAGCCAGACGTCCACTTCGCAAACGCAGGATCATAGGAGGATTATAACATGCTGGGGGTACTTCTATTGTAACAGCTCGCAGCTGTATATTGCTGGTTTATGTCCTGTCTACTTGAGGAGTCTCCGTGGCCAAATGATTACGGCGGCTGCCTCGCTTTCCGAAGGTTGTGGGTTCGATTCCGGGGCTGCGTCGTTCGGTTCAAGAGTGTAATTTTTTCGGAGCCTGCTGGGGGTCGTCGCTGGAGCTACTGATTCCGTGCTTTGTGCGACGCTTTCCGTAGGCTCGGTCTGCGAAAAGAGACCGAGCCAGATGAGACAAAATTCCATGCATCTCCTCTAGCGCTAATAAATTGCTTGGATTCCTGTAGAAAGTAATTCTCCGGGTTCACTACACGGCGTACCTGACCCTGTCGTGAAAAGTCTGCCACAGAAGTCACACCGTTTAAAAACTTCCTACTGCACTGCGGAAAGAGACCGGGACAAATGAGATAAAACCCCGTGCAATGAAGTAGATCATCTTGATTTTTAAGCCGTTTTAAAATCCTGTCTACTTTGGTTTTAGGAGCCACGTTAACGCAGTGGCGATAGTCATGAGTTCACATCTCCACGGAAACTGATGCTCTTTTTTTTTTTTTAAATCTGACTTGTGATCCCAACTCAACCCAGTCTAAAATGAGTACCATGAAATGTCCAAGGACAGTCGTTCTCAACCTTTTTATGAACCATGCACCCCTTTACCATATGTTCAGAATGTCATCCCCCTCTGCCCCCCCCCCCCCTTTCGTATTTCCCGTTTATAAATTCACCCCTACACATACACAGTATACGTAAAAATGGAAGCTAAATTTAATAACACATACTAGAACAAGTCTAGAAGTCTACATAAAACGTGATTTGCGGGTCTACTTACGTTATAACACGAATTTCAGAAGGGCGAGAAGTAGAGAACAGTAAAGTATGGAAGGAAAAGCAATATCAAACAATCGGTTCTTGTATTAACACGATTTTAAAATAATCTTAATGTCCCCTGGACGCCCTAAAATTTTCCCCTAGGGGGAATTCCCCACCGGCTGTCTTAGGAAATAAAGGCGGCCGGCGGGACAGTGACCACATCACCCATCGACTATCTAATCTATGTCTATAAAACAGAATGTATGTATGTATGTGGGTGGGTGGGTGGGTGGGGATGTATTGGATGCGTTCGATAACGGCCCATCCGATTGAGATGACATTTTCTACACGTCTTCTTTTCATTCCCGTGCAACCAACTGTCATAGATTTTTTTGTGTAGAATCAGCTATTTACTTACTAAAATTTAATAATTAAATTACATGACTTAACATAAGAAAAAATATATAAAGGGACATAACTTTCAGTAGCATTGCTATATCTTAGGTTAAGTCCCCTAGCTATAGATAGATAGACAGACAGACAGACAGACAGACAGACAGACAGACAGATAGATAGACAGACAGACAGACAGACAGACAGACAGATAGATAGATAGATAGATAGATAGATAGATAGATAGATAGATAGATAGATAGATAGATAGATAGATAGATAGATAGATAGATAGATAGATAGATAGATAGATAGATAGATAGATAGATAGATAGATAGATAGATAGATAGATAGATAGATAGATAGATAGATAGAACAAACGAACGAACAAACTTTATTTTAAAAGGGTAACAAATTGGGCACGCAGGCCCGTCTTACATTCGGCCCTTTCAGTCACTCATCTTTCATTCATCAAATGTGCATGTTACATTAACATAGGGGAAAAAACATTGTCAAATGGATTTTGTAAGCATAAACAATGCATATTACGCATGATACATTCACATGAGGAGAAAAAAAACATTATCAAATGAAAGTTGTAAACATAAACAATGCATATTGCAATGTTGTGAGACACATCCCCCATCCACCCTCATATCCCGCAGCCACCAACACATCCCCCACCCACCAAACCTCCCCCACCCACCCACACATACCTCCACGCACTCACACAGAACCAGGCAAACATACATGCCGCCACACACCCACTGATCCCCCACCCACACACATTTCCCCAAGAAGAAGAAGAAGAAGAAGAAGAAGAAGAAGAAGAAGAAGAAGAAGAAGAAGAAGAAGAAGAAGAAGAAGAAGAAGAAGAAGAAGAAGAAGAAGAAGAAGAAGAAGAAGAAGAAGAAGAAACCACACACACATACCCCCGCCAACCCACACATCCCGCACCTATCCACACACATATCCCGCACTCTCACAATTTTCCCCACCCACCCACACACATCAGCCAACCTACACCCACTCACCCACCCAACATTCGCCACCTCTCAACTACACATCCCCACCTATACACACATCCCCACCAGACAGACAGACAGACAGACAGACAGACAGACAGACAGACAGACAGACAGACAGACAGACAGACAGACAGACAGACAGACAGACAGACAGACAGACAGACAGCCGGGTCGGGTCGTCAGACAGACAGACAGTCAGACAGACAGACAGACAGACAGACAGACAGACAGACAGACAGACAGTCGGGAACGGGAACTTATATGACTACTTATATGAATTAAATGAGATGCTCCCCATCGGGAGCTGGGCGAAGCCGGGCCGGGTCAGACAGACAGACAGACAGACAGATAGACAGACAGATAGATAGTCGGGAACGGGAGCTTATATGACTACTTATATGAATTAAAAGAGATGCTCCCCACCAGGAGCTGGGCGAAGCCGGGCCGGGTCAGACAGACAGACAGACAGACAGACAGACAGACAGGCAGACAGACAGACAGACAGACAGGCAGACAAGCAGACAGGCAGACAAGCAGACAGACAGACAGACAAGCAGATAGATAGATATATAGATAGATAGATAGATAGATAGATAGATAGATAGATAGATAGATAGATAGATAGATAGATAGATAGATAGATAGATAGATAGATAGATAGATAGATAGATAGATAGATAGATAGATAGATAGATAGATAGATAGATAGATAGATCCCCTCCAGGGCCTGGGCGAAGCCGGGCCGGGTCAGCTAGTGGTCTATAAAACTATGGGGTTAGCACCATATTACCAAATACGTCACAAGTCTTGTACCAGAGTGTCTTTTTAATGACTGTGCAGTGTTTGAAAATATTGCCGGTCCAAGTTTTGTATTTACCTAGAATGTTGCATGAACTTTACAGAGGGTGAATACAAAACTTGGACAGGCAATACTGTAAAACACTACACAGTCATTAAAAATACACCTTATAAAAGGGGACCTTGATGTTGTTTCACTTTACAACGTTCACGCGGATCGTGCTAATTCCCCCCTCTCCTCCTGTATCCGTGAAAGCCAGACGTCCACTCCACTAAACAATGATCTTGGAAGAATTGCAACACTCAGTGGTGATTCGTTACCCTTGTACCTGAGTTTGAGGTGCCGGTCGATCATATCGGCAGTAATACTGTGCTGCAAAGAACAATAGTATGAATGATACAACAAAGAACAACAGTACGAATGATACAACAAAGAACAACAGTATGAATGATACAACAAAGAACAACAGTATGAATAATGAACAAAGAACAATAGTATGAATGATACAACAAAGAACAACAGTATGAATAATAAACAAAGAACAATAGTATGAATGATACAACAAAGAACAACAGTATGAATGATACAACAAAGAACAACAGTGTGAATAATAAACAAAGAATAACAGTATGAATGATACAACAAAGAACAACAGTTTGAATGATACAACAGAGAATATCATTTTGAATGATACAACAAAGAACAACAGTATGAATGATACAACAAAGAACACCAGTATGAATGATACAACAAAGAATATCATTATGAATGATACAACAAAAACAACAGTGTGAATGATACAACAAAGAACAGTATGAATGAAACGCACAACAAAGCAACAGCCATGTTGAGATGCAGATCTGATTGTCGGGGGACTGCAGATCTACATGCAAAACTTTCTTATGAAGGGTTTGTTTGAAGTTAACAGAGCGTCGTGTCAAAGATGTGCTGTACAAGTGAAGCATAAATGCTATTATTGAAAGCTTCGACAAATGCAGAATATGTTTTTGTATGTATTTGCCTTCTGTTTTTTGTGCTTATTCTTCTTGTTCATCGGCCAATAACTTTTGATATGTATCTATTATGTCTTACATATGGTTCATAAACATTGCAGTAGGACCGAGGTTGTAGCCTAAAATATTGCATGTCACGACGTTGTGATCAACCCAAACAATGGCTGACTGGCTGCCTGGCTGCCTGTCTTGCTGGCTGGCTGGTTGGCTGTTCGGTTGGTTGGTTGGTTGTTTGGTTGGTTGGTTGGTTGGTTGTTTGGTTGGTTGGTTGGTTGGTTGGGTGGTTGGTTGTTTGGTTGTTTGGTTGGTTGGTTGGTTTTTTGGTTGGTTGCTTGGTTGGTTGTTTGGTTGTTTGGTTGGTTGTTTGGTTGTTTGGTTGGTTGGTTGTTTGGCTGTTTCGTTGTTTGGCTGTTTGGCTGGTTGGTTGTTTGGTTGTTTGGTTGTTTGGTTGTTTGGTTGTTTGATTGTTTGGTTGTTTGGTTGTTTGGTTGTTTGGTTGGTTGGTTGGTTGTTTGGTTGGTTGGTTGGTTGGTTGGTTGGTTGGATGGTTGGTTGTTTGGTTGTTTGGTT
>JACEFZ010025600.1:0-27500 GCA_014155875.1 Cepaea nemoralis | reverse complement strand
AGACACTCTCTGACTTCGGAGGAATCGGAGATCCTACTGACTTTAGCCAGGACCCCGAAGGGACCTGTTGCCCAGGACGCTCGACGAGGACGCGTCAATAGGTCTTGGCCAGTATATAACCCGGCCCTGGTGCCTTGGAAACATCTCTGCGTCCCACAACAGATATAATATGAATATAAATACAGCCAAAAACTGAAGTAATGCAAGTTACTAGAACTCCTGGTCCACTAAGTATATTGATAAATAGTACATCTCTGAAACAAGTTAAAGAATTCAAATATCTTGAAAGTATGATCACAGAAGATGACAGAATAGACAGAGAAACGCGGTATGTGGAATTACGAACTGCGTCCGTAACTGCCTTCGCCACAGAGCCGGAGAAATATTTTACCCATCTGTAATTCACCAAATTAAGTTGCATGTCCTCCACAGGACGTAGCAGTCAACCCCAGCATTTTCGCTGTTCGTGATTCCTGGGCAAATTTTACGTTCAATAGTTTGCCATTGCTTTCTGAACTACCGGCTCCTATACCTTTTTTCGAAAAAACCAGCTCTGTGTTTTCGAAAAAACCAGCTCGAAAAAAAGCCGGTCTCTGTGGCTAAGGGCTTGCGAACGCGGTGTGTGAGCCCGTATACACAGGTTCGAAACACAGCGGTGCTGGTTTTTTCAAAAAAGGTATAGAAGCCGGTCGTTCAGAAAGCAATGGCAAACTACTGAACGTAAAATATGCCCAGGAATCACGAACAGCAAAAGTGCTGAGGTTGACTGCTACATCCTGTGAAGGACATGCAACTTAACTTTTTTTTTGTTTTTGGCTCCGTGGTTAAAGGCTTGCGAACCCGGTTCGTGAGCCGGGTACCAGGCGTTCGAAGCTCAGCTGCGACCGATTTGTACAGCAGACCACCGTGTCGCGTTGTGTTATAACGTGCTGGTATAGGAGCCGGTCGTTCAGAAAGCACTGACAAACTACTGAACGTAACACTTGCCTAGTCCATCAACAGCAGCTGAAAAATGCTGGTGTTGACTGCAACGTCCCGTATGGGATACGCAACATTTTATTATATATAATTCACCAAAAAGATGTCCTTTGATATTCTACCATGGTCCATCCTTCTAATGTGTCCTATCTCTTAAATATTATTGACTTCATTCATTAGTATCTCCGTAATGTTTATGCGCCGCATGTGTTATTTACCAATAATCAATATATCTCAATATTTAGCTATTATGTTTCTCATATGTGTTCATAGTTCTAGTTTTATGCTGAGCTCGGTCACACCTGTCTCGCTCCACCGCCCGGTGAGAAATAAACTCACACAATTGAGCAGTACTGGACTAAAAACAATTGCCAAGTAATATCACAGTCAATAAATGCTGGAGTTTATTCTAACGTCCTATAATCATCATCATCATGTGCCATGCCGATTAGCATGGGCGGTCATGTTTCGCCTTCTCACTCGATCACCAGAGTCGTGGATCAACTCCGTGTTCTTGTCTCGACCATGCCACGTGGTCAAGCCATCAAGGTATTTACTTCTTTGCCTTCCCTTTCGTCTTTTCCCCCTCAATTTGCCGGTTGTTACATAGTTCTCCAATTTATCTCTTCTCATAACGTGACCCCCCCCCCCCCCCCCCCCACCCCCCCCCCCCCCCCCCCAAAAAAAATATTAACTGTCTACGTCTAATTTCTCTAATCAGTTAACGATTTTAATTTGTTCCTTGGAAGACCTGTTCATCGGTTTTTATGTCTGTTCATGGTATTCTTTGCATTTTCCTCAGAAACGAAATTTCTACAGCTAACAGGTGTTTTTCAGCCTGTTTGCTCATTGTCCAAGTTTCACATCGATCCAACAGCAAAGGTTCTATATAGCAACTCACCACGCTTTTTCTCTTTGTAAATTAAATCTTTTTATTGCTCAATCCTGTAATGGACATGCAACTAAGTTTAATACAACAATAGCCAAGACTTGACCGTAAAGTAACATCTCAAAGTTTAAGCGGCTCTTTGTGGGCATGTCATGAGAGGGGGAAGCTGTGGTCCCTCGTCACAGCAGGATAGTCGGAGGGGAAGAGAGGCAGGGGAAGACCAAGAGAGAAGGTGCTGTTCAGTTTGACATCATGTAGACCCAGAAATGATTGGCAACACACGAGACAGAAAGCTGTGGATAGACATGATCATCAACGCGACATGGCATGGACTATAAGTATAAGAAGATATAGTTACATTAAAAGATATCATTAGCATAATTATATGCCGTACCAACAGTTGTAGTCGTTCATGCTTCCCTACTCATCCTCGGTCCATGGTGTTCTGCATCAACTATGATGAAGATATTAATCCATGCTACCCTCTCAGTCCATCCAGCATCATTTCTCTCCGTCTCTGACTCTTCTCCTAGTGATCTTTCCATTCGTCACTATGATTTCCAATGTCTCTCGCCTCATTATATGATAACAAACGCTGTTTGTCTCATTCTTATAATTATAATGTCCCCGCGAACAGCCATTGGTGTTGTCTTTCCACAGACCTTAGAACTCGACGGCCGGTGTAAGTTCTATTGATGTTACTCCTCGATGCGGAACGCAAAGGTGTTTCCAAGGCACCAGGGCTGGGTTCTATACTGGCCAAGACCTATTAACGCGTCCTCGCCGAGCGTCGTGGGCAAGAGGTCCCTTTGGGGTCCTGGCTAAAGTCAGTAGGATCGTGGATTCCTCCGAAGTCGGAAAGTGTCTGCCTGCACGGCCAGGAACCACCAGTCTGCACACCAATAAGCCGGACATGGGACAACGGATACTCACGCAAACCTCAAGTCCCGTATGACATCACACTGATGTTGGACAACAGGATGCCGTCATCCGACATACAGGACTTCACGCTGGAGTTCACAGCCAGCGAACACAAGCAAGCAACTCCACAGTCTCAATACATCCTGCATCATTTCTCGTGGTCTCTTTTTCTCGCTGATCTTTCCAGTTGTTACGATTGTTTTCCATAGCCTCTTTTCTCATCACATGTCCAAAGTATGTTTGTCTCTAACTTACCTACCTTTCGTTAGCTGGCTTTGAACTCAAACGTAGTCCAAACACGTGCTTCTACTTCTAGTGGACGGGACTGATTTTGGCGTGTAGATTAGCGAACCCACTCCGACTTCAGTGGCAATTGTAATGTACGTCCTCAAGTCAAGGACGAGAAATAAGCATTTTAGCCCAACTGACCGGTGTGGGGGTTAAATATGCTACATCCACAACAGCACACCGAAAGTTTAAGAGCGAGCGGTCTTATTCATTCGGCGACGCTAAGCTCTGTTTGTCTGTCTTATAGTTGTCTCCGGGCAATTGTTGGTGGTTACTCTAAAAGATCATCATCATCATCATCATCATCATCATCATCATCATCATCATCATCAAGTGCCCTGCCAGCTGGTGTAGGCGTTCATGGCTCTCCACAGATCTCGGTCTTTGAGTTCTGGATCAACTCTGCTGCTGATATTCCTCCGTGCCACCGTCTCAATCCATCCAGCATCATTTCTCTTGGTCTGCCTCTGCCTCTCTTCCCTCAATCTTTCCAGTTGTCACGATGTTCTCCAATGCCTCTCTTCTCATTACATGACCAAAGAAAACTGTTTGTCTCTTTCTTATTGTTGTATATAGTGTTCTAGTTTCATTAGCCTGTTTCAGGCAGTCGTCGTTAGTTACTCTGGCAGTCCAAGGAATTTGCAACATTCGTCACAGGAACCACATCTCTGTTGTATCTAATTTCTTATTAATTTGTTCATTTACATTCCAAGATTCACTGCCATACAGCAAAACTGGTTCTACATAGCATTTCAGCACTTTCTTTCTTACACTCAGTGATAGTGACTTATTGCATAAGATACTCTTCATTTTCTGAAATGCGGCCTTTGCTTGCCCTATCATCATCATCATCATCATCATCATCATCATCATCATCATCATCATCATCATCTTCCACTTCTGCCGTCAAGCGTCGTGGGGAGGAATAATTTGCGTTCCAGCGCCCGGTGAACGGCCCTATTCTGCTCTTAATCTCTGTTGTACATCTTCCATTTGATGTTATAAATGTCCCTAGGTATCTAAAATTATGCACTTGGTTAAGAATTGTTCCTTCTTCTTCTTCTTCGTTCATCCGGAGTTTTTTTTCGGACGTGATTGCGTTGTGCCTGTTTACAGCAGAGCTGCGTTCTTGCGCCGTTAGGCCGACCTATCAGACTTCTGCGGGCATTTGTTGACCGGGTTAACCTTTTGGTGTCACAATTTTCTTTGATATCACCATTGTTATTGTTTTCTTGATATTCAAGGAGAGTCCTTTCCTTGAACTCTCTGTTATTACAACGTCTAATAATTGTTGTAGGTCTGTTGAATTATCCGCCACCAATACTGTGTCATCTGCATAGCGTATATTATTTATATTATAACCTCCAACTAGTATTCCTGGCATCGCTTTGATCTCTCTCATTATTACTTCGCTATATAGGGAGAAGAGATCTGATGACAAGACACATCCCTATCGTACTCCTAGCTTTATGTGTTCGTAACTACCCTCTTTATTTCCAATTTTCATTGCTGCTACTTGGTTCCAGTAAATATTCTTTATTATTCTTAAATTTTTCCCATCAATGTTGATATCTTCCAACATTTTAATCAGTTCATCATGTTTTACTTTATCAAATGCCCTGGTATAATCTATGAAGCATAAATATATGTCTTCCTGTTTCTCTATTGACCTTTCTATTAGTGTCCGTAATGTATATATTGCATTGTTTGTACCCTTTCCCTCCACACATCCATACTGTAAGGTACTCTAAAAGACATTAAACTTATTGTAAATAAAACACAACGGTGAAGGAAGCAGTCGAAGGCAGAGAGAAGCCGTAGATGATGATACAAGTGGGTAGGTAATATCAAGAAATGGACAATTAGAGATTTGTCAGAGTGTACCATCCGAGAGAGGGAGGGAGGGAGAGAGAGAGAGAGAGAGAGAGAGAGAGAGAGAGAGAGAGAGAGAGAGAGAGAGAGAGAGTTGAGTTGAGTCAAGAACCGACATCATAGCACGTGCACGCGGGTCATTCCCATACGTGCTCCGTCTTCATCTTCAACAGCCAGTGACGAGACCCAGTAATAATAGTCCAAGTGAGTGGCACCTTGCAGTCTTGGCAGAATAAAATGTTTGATTGATCGATCGATTGATTGATACATTAGTGACAATTCAGACAGGAGAAACGATTTTACAGCATACCATTGTCTTAAAAGTGGCATGTCCTTTGCAGGATTTTGCAGGAAATATCAACCCTAAACTGATGTTTTAAGCAATGTGACGTGCAGTAGTTTGCCATTGCTTTCTGACCGAGAAGTCAGACGATAAAATCCAACTGACAGATGATTGGATTGACCCATATCGTCTACTACAGAGCAAGCAAGCTTATGCACAAGTGCGTTAGACCTCTACGACACGCTTAACTCACAGTCCACTCTAACTGGAGAGGGGGGTGGGATGTTTTGGCATGTGTGGTTTTTTTAAATGTGGGTTTTTGAAACGTGGGTTTTTGAAATGTAGGTTTCTGAAATGTGGGTTTTTGAATTGTGGTTCTTTTATGAAATGCGGGATTTTAAATGTGGGTTTTTTTTTAAAAATATGTGTGTGTATGTGTGTGTGTGTGTGTGTGTGTGTGTGTGTGTGTGTGTCTGTGGTGTGTGTGTGTGTGTGTGTGTGTGTGTGTGTGTGTGTGTGTGTGTGTGTGTGTGTGTGTGTGTGTGTGTGTGTGTGTTCAATGTGGGTTTTGATATGTAGTTTTTTAAATGTGGGTTTTTGAAATATGGGTTTTTGACATGTGGGCTTTTGAAATGTGAGGTTTTGAAATGTGGGCCATTAAAATTTAGGTTTTTGAAATGCAGGTTTAAGACAACTAGGACAACTTCCTTGAAAAGAAAAAAAAAAGAACAGAACAAATAAGAATGTTCAAGAACATAAAAGCCAGCTAACCAAGATCGAGAACAGCTCAAATCCCGAAGAATGGAATAAGAATGAGGAATGACTGGCAAAGACAACTGAATAAAAACCGACCACCTTGCTTTGCCAATCGCCCGCAGCTGTGTTTCGAACGTGGTAAGCCGGATTACGATTTGCGTCCTTAACCCTTTCGCCAAAAAAGCCGGCAAGGTACCTTGGTAATATCAAAAGACATAAAAATCAATTGAAAGCTAGAATGAACGGAAATGATGATACCAACAGGGATAGAGGATGGTCTCTCATCTCATCTCATCATGTTCCTCTTGTACCTTGCGGTGTCGAGGTGAAGTATAAACTTCGTGAGAGTGCCCGGTTATGGGCTTCGTATATCGACATTCCCATGGATTCTGTTATTCCCTTCGTCCAACGTTTACGTGGTCGGCCTCTTCCTCTGTTTCCATCTGGTCTGTACATCATTGCTTGTTGTGGCATGCTGTTGACTGGTAGCCTACTTGCATGGCCAAACCATTTGACTTGCTGCTTTCTAATAAAATCTAGAACAGCTTTAACCCCCACTTTAGTCCTGATTTCTTCATTTCTGATCTTATCTCTTCTTGATACGTTGAGTATTCTTCTCAGGAACCTCATTTCTGTTGTTGTGATTTTTCTTTTCTCTTTTTCTGTCATTGTCCAGGTTTGGCATTGGTAGCACAGAGTTGGTAGGAAGATTGTGTTGTAAAGTGCTTTATTAGTAGTTATTGATACATGTTTGTTCTTTAGTATTGGTGCCATTTGTCCAATGAGTTGATTTGCCGTATTGCACCTATTTTCGATCTCGTCTTCTGATCTGCCATTTGATGATATTATACTTCCTAGGTACTTGAAGCTCTTTACTTGTTTCAAGGGATGTTCGTTTAGGTGAATTGTTGCTGTTTGTTCGTCTTTAGTTATAGTCATTACCTCTGTTTTGCTTGTGCTAATTTTCATGTTATGTTCCCTACACATTTCGTTTAGACTATTCATGTGGTCTTGTAATTCAGCTTCTGATTTTGCTATTAGTGCTTGGTCGTCCGCAAACAGGAGTTCTCTAATGGTTAGATTTGCAGATGGTTCTTCTTCTGTGTTCTCGTCATGCGGTATTCTTGCTGTCTCTGCTTGGCTGGTTTCTTTACATATGTTGTCTATATATGTTATGAACAAGAGAGGGGACAGGACACAACCTTGTCGTACTCCAGATCTTATGGTGAAGGGTTCTGAGTGTCCTCCAGTTGCTCTCACTATGCATTCACTGTTGTTGTATAAACTTCTACATAGGTTTGTTACATGTGTACTCACTCCATATTGGAGTATATCATAGAGGATGGTAAAGATAGAAATGGGCGAACAAGCAACATCAAGAAATGGAAAGAACACACTACATCAAGAAATGGTCAACATACACAACATCAAGAAATGGTCAGAACTCACATTAAGAAATTGTCAGAATACACAACACAGCGAAACGGTCAGAACACACAACATGAAGGGAAAAAATGGTCACAAAACACACCATCAAGAAATGTTCAGAACACACAATGTCAAGAAATGTTCAGAACATACAACATCAAATAATGTTCAGAACACACAACATCAAAATATGGTCCGAACACACTACATCAAGAAATCATCAGAACACACTATATCAAGAAACGGTCAGAACACACTACGTCAACAAATGGTCAGAACACACAACATCAAGAATTGGTCAAAACACAATCAGCTGATTGATACAGCAGCGGACAGCGATTATTGTTTGTTTGTGCTAACAAACAGGGACAGAAGAGACATATGGTGCCTCCACAAACTCATATACACGAATTGGCGGTCGAGGGATGACGAGGTCAAACTCGCACCGGCCGCATTACCTTCCTAATAAATTTCCAGGTTCCAATTTTAATCCAGATTGATCTTCGAGCCCAGGATAACTTTAAAAATCCACATTGAAGGGAATTGAAGATGTGAAGCCAGGTATTTCTTTGTTGCTGTTAGACCGCCTTGTGTTGGTTTTCATAACATAGTATAAGTGTCAGTCGTTAAGAAAGCAATGATAAACTACTGAACGCAAACTTGCCGAGATATCACAAACAGCCAAAAAATGCTAGGGTTTACTGTTAGTTAGTTAATACTGTTTGTTAGTTAACTAACTAACTAACTAACTAACTAACTAACTAACTAACTAACTAACTAATTTACTTGCTGTGTCGTCCTGTAAAGGATATGCAATTTTAATTATTTGGTTAAACATTGGAACTTGTCTCATCTACCCAAATTTACCTACATACCTAACTACCTACCTATCTACCAGTATGCCAGCCACCCTATATTTCAGCCTACAGTCAACACATCTGCTTACTTCCCTACGTACGCACCGATATACCGATCTGTCTGACTTTCTGCCTGCTGATCTGTTCACCTACCTAAGTACCTACCTACCCACCTATCTACCTACGCACCTAAGCACCTACTCACCATAAACACACACACATATACACCCATAAATCGACATCCCCACATACACGCACACAAGTTTGCATGCATATGGACCCATGCACACATATGTGAGTGCGTACGTACATACATACATTCATTCGTGCCGGCATACATGCATGCTTTCTCGTACGGGCGCACATAATGGTATGCAGACAGACAGACAGACAGACAGACAGACAGACAGACAGACAGACAGACAGACAGACAGACAGACAGACAGACAGACAGAAAGACATACAGACGGACAGACGACAGACAGACAGACAGACAGACAGACAGACAGACAGACAGACAGACGTCTCCAACCTACCCACCCAACCACCCACACACACAGAGATTAGTACATGCATACATACATGTTTGCGTGCGTGCTTAAGTTCAACGCATGCATGTATGCATACACAACAGTCCAGAGATATGTACTCACATATAGACATACGCACATACATTAGTCATTGGTCATTAGTCGCGGTTCCAACTTCAAGGCAACCGGTTGTCCCCATTATGCTCCGTTCCTGTGCCAGTAAATATCACACAAAATGCTCCTCACTGCCCCATGTGAAAAGTGGAATAAACAGAAGTCTCGACAAACCAACAACCCACACAGGTACACTATGCATAGTGCCGCCGCCAGAATACACACATACATACATGCGAGTAAATACGTCCTACCGTACTCAGAAACTAACATACATTCTGCAGAACAGTCATACAGTCAATCAGATACACACCCATGCACATACAGAATTGCACGCACGTATACATACAATGTATACACACATTTGGCGGCCATGACCTTACTTTCAGCGCACCAGGGACCAGATGTAATTGGCCTAGCTAATTGTCCTGCAGTACTTTGGCCTCTATTCTCGGGTTGCCGACTTCCCTAGATTGTATGCAATCCATATGAATCTCAATGTTTGCCCTCGCTGTCGTGTCTGCAAACATATATCCCGTACTTTTTTGTTGTTCTTGCCATACATAAGAAAATAACAATTATTGTACTGGATTGTTGTGACATCAAGGGAAGTAATCATGTGAATAGAAATATAATGTGAATTTTAATGGGGAATAACATATGTAGAACTATTTCTAAAGAATAATTGTGACAATTATAAGAGAAAATTAGACCATAAAGAAAAATGAACAAGGGAAAAAAAGCATGGTTGATATAAAACAAGGCTGTCACAACAGGACACGCTGCAATAAAAAGCCATTCAAATTGTAATGATACACATCGCAAACTCAAAGAAATCTGAAATCTGCTTAACTATTTTCCCAACATTACCTCTGGACAACAATCGATGTCAAATTAATTTCCGAAATGTGGGTGATTTGGTCATCTGGTCTTTGGGGAATTGCGAACCCCCCTTTTATTGTTTTATTTTTACATGTGGAACCGCGAGCAATTATCAAAACATAAACTATTAAATAAAATAATGATCTGGTGATGGGCTTTACTTATAAACCCGCTAATAAGGTTGAACACGGTAGGGGTAATAAAAAATGACTAGCAACTACTCGAAAGCTGTCAACGCCGTCTATAACCATTTAAATCACAGTGGAGTCGAAGATATATGGATCACAGCAATAAGGTCATGTTACTCTAACAGTTTAATTAGACTCAAATACGAGAAAAATATGTTCAACTCTTTGGATGCATTAATCCAGCGGGAATCTACAGTAGTAGTGGTAGTTATAGTAGTAATGGTAATAGTGTCGTTTGTCCATCAAGAATGATGATGAACATTCATTTCATCCAGTGAGGTCGAAAGTATGGAGCCGTGAGTTCTAGGATGGCTGATAAGGCCTATTTTGGCTCGAAATGTTCTTTGACAATGTGGGCAAAGAATGCTTGACGTTCCGGGAGGAGGATCTCCTGCAATGGTTTTTCTGTCCAGCCTTTTCTTCACAGCTCTTGCAGTCCTGGTTGCTTCAAAAGTGATTACACCCTTACGCAATGATGTATGCCACGAATTTCAGTCTTTGGCAGCAGTCTCCGTGTGTCGTGATGAATTCCAAAAGCTTTCAGTGAGATTTTCAGAGTGTCTTTAAAGTGTTTCCCCTGGCCGCCTTGGGAGCGATTACCATAACGCAACTCGCCCTAAAAAATTCCTTTAGGGTGCATGTGATCTGGCATGCGAGTTAAGTGACCAGCCCTCCGAATCTGGTTCTTCGGTAGTAGAGTATGGATGCTGGGCATGGACGCTCTCATTAAAACCTCAGCATTTGGGATCTTGTCTTGCCATTTCATCTTCAATAGCTTCCTAAGGCAGACTATGTGGAAGAGGTTTAATTTCCAAGCGTGTCGCTGATAAACAGTCCAGGTAGAAGTAGTGGTAGTGGTAGTCGCAGCCGCAGAAGCAGCAGTAGTAGTAGTAGTAGCAGTAGTAGTAGTAGTAGTAGTAGTAGTAGTAGTAGTAGTAGTAGTAGTAGTAGTAGTAGTAGTAGTAGTAGTAGTAGTAGTAGTAGTAGTAATAGTAGTAGCAGCAGCAGCAGCAGCAGCAGCAGTAGTAGTAATTGTACTAATAGTGGTAGCAGTAGCAGTAGTAGTAGTTTTAGTAGTAGTAGTAGTAGTAGTAGTAGCAGCAGCAGCAGCAGCAGCAGCAGTAGTAATTGTACTAATAGTGGTAACAGTAGCAGTAGTAGTAGTAGTAGTAGTAGTAGAAGTAGTAGTAGTAGTAGCAGCAGAAGCAGCAGCAGCAGCAGTAGTAGTAGTAGTAGTAGTAGTAGTAGTAGTAGTAGTAGTAGTAGTAGTAGTTGTTGTTGTTGTTGTTGTTGTAGTAGTAGTAGTAGTAGTAGTAGTAGTAGTAGTAGTAGTAGTAGTAGTAGTAGTAGTAGTAGTAGTAGTAGTAGTAGTAGTAGTAGTAGTAGTAGTAGTAGTAGTAGTAGTAGTAGAAGTAGTAATAATTCCTGGCCCATTGTATTATAAGGATTGCTCTGTTACACTTAATTGCCAAAAACCCCTATTTTTTCCGTGTTATTCATCGCGAAATGGTCCATAACTAGCACACATAAAAATAAACCGACAAGCCTAAAAACAAGTCCATATGCTGGAAAAACATGTTGTTACATCAATACATTCAATAGCATGCTGACAAAACAAGCCACAATTCCCGAATAAACCACTCATAATAACAATGGTAACAACCGCAAGAATGTTATTTCCTTTCATAGACTCGGCAGTGTTCAAAATGTCAAATGTATGCAGATATTATCAGGACATGTTTATCGTTCCGTCTCTTCGTGGCTTCCAAACATTGCCTGTTGTCATAAACTAGTGGTTATCTTCGTTCTCCAAGAGTTAATCACTGTAGACTGTATAATGAGTTAAGTAACTATCGCATCGAAGAAGCGTTGGTATAGTGCAGTGGGAACCCCCCTCCTCCCAGGGGGAAAATTTTAGGGTTTCCAGGGAGGGGAGGGAAGAGGAATTAAGATTACTTCAAGATCGCGTTAATACAAGAACCGATTACTTGATATTGTTTTTCACTCCATACTTTACTATTCCGTACTTCTCGCCCTTCTAAAATTCGTCTTATAACGTAAGTAGACCCGCAAATCACGTTTTATATAGAAGTTTACATTTGTTCTAGTATGTATTATTAAATTTAGCTTAAATTTTACGTATACTGTGTAGGGGCTGGGGGGGGGGGGGGGGTATAGGAAGGAAATTTGAAAAGGGGAATGACGTTCTGAACATATGGTGATGGGGTGCAAAGGCCCCAAAAAAATTGTTGAGAACCGCTGGTATACCGGTTGTTGAGCCGTGCTGTGGCGTCATGGCGGAGACGTTACATACGTCGCAATCAGGTTCATGAGGTACGGGGTCCGATCCCCGCATAGGGCTGAGCATTTTCTTCAAAGAACCATTGGTATCTAATGACATCATACGTCCCCCTGATTTTGTGGGTAGTGAGATCTCATTCCTAGTCTCCTCGGTTAAGGGCGAAAAACAGGAGGTCCCGTCTGCAAGCTGTGATGATCTAATATTCATTGACAGCTGGACATCCCTAAAAGAAAGCCGTAATATGCGGCTGCTTTGGCAAAATTGTCAGGAGCAGAAAATCTATGCGTGGGTAGCTAAAGCCATTGGAGGAAGTAATTACAAAAAAGCATGTTACCCTCTGATATGCATAATTATAATAACAGCCTAAGAGTCGTCGCGATGTTCTCCATTGCCTCTCTTCCATTTCATCACTCCAGTTGTCACGTTATTCCACAATGCCTCTCTTCCCATTGATCTTTCCAGTCGTCACGATTTCTCCAATGCCCCTCTTTTTCTTGATCTTTTCAGTCGTCACGATGTTCACCAAAGACTCTTTTCCTCTTGATATTTCCAGTCATCACGATGTTTTCCGATGCCTCTCTTCCCCTTGATCTTTCCCGTTGTCACGATGTTCTCCACTTTACTATAATTATTTTGACCAAAAAGCTGGGAGCAGCAACCTTGGTGGAATTTCGAGGTGGAGAAGGCTTGGGTGGATAAGCGTAGGTCTGTAAGGAGATGGCAAAACGCCAAGAAGAACAGAGCTGGTCATCCTAGTCCCTGCATGCACTTAGAAAGAGAGATGCACATAAAAGTAAGCTATTTAAAAAAAAACTGGTCAAGGTGGATAAAAGCGAAAAATGGGCAGAGGTGTGTCAAAGAGTAAGCACAGACAAGTCACTGAAATTGTTCCGGCGATTACATAAAAGCACGAGTGGTGTAGTCAAGAATAAGAGCATTTCTGACTTCCAAGGTGCCGACCTCATCTGGCAGAGGACTGACGAGGACAAGGGGAAAGCCAGACAGACATGGGAGGCCGAAATCTGGCCAAGGAGGTCACGTCAGACAGGTGCAAGGCCCAAAACACTTCGGATGAAGACTCAGTGACAGTGAAACAAATCAAGGCTGCACTTCGACGATAAAAAAAACAGCGCTCCAAGGCCTGATGGCATAAGATACGACGACATCAATAGGTGTACCGACAATGACCTAGAGAAACTAGCAGACATGTACAACAACAGTATAGAGAGTGCTAGCATCAAGGAGGAGTGGTTACACAGCTATCTGATTCCCTTGCCGAAGCCTGACAAAGACCACAAAAAAAATTCAGGGATATCGAATTATAACCATGCAGAATACAATAGGCAAGCTGCTGGAGAAGGTAATTACCAGGAAAATATCAAGCCAGCTAGAGAGGCAAGGTGTTTTCCCACCTACCCTGGGTGGGTACCGTCCAAAAAGAGAAACCTGGACCAATGCAGCAGTCTTTGTCCCATGATGTCTATGAAGGTTTCCACTCAGGCATTGAAACCTTTGCTGCAGCGATTGATCTTGAGGACGCATACAACAGAGTACCATTGGATTTTTAATGCTTCAGCTTCTTGAACTAAAAGTAAGTCCATTCCTCCTTAGTTGGATCGCTGCAGCCCTCTTCCAACGGAAAGTAGTTTTTAGATGTGGCAGTTGGACTTCGGAACCAACAACAATATATCCTGGCCTACCACAGGGATCACCATTATCTCCGGTACTGTTCAACGCCTACACAGTGAGAATCACCAGTGAGCAGATCACTGGACCTGGCAGGACATTGTCATATGCCGATGATGTTTTAGTGTATCGTCAGGGTAAGGATAGAGAGCAGGTTGCTGTGGAACTACAAACCGAACTCAATCGCATAAGTACTTGGTGTGATGAAGCTGGGGCAATAGTCAACCCAACAAAGGCAACAGTGACTTGGTTCTCGTTGAATAATCATATTGTCAACACTCCAACACCAACTGTAATGCTGTGTTCAGAGACGGTGGAAAGAACGCAGGCAATGAATTACCTGGGGATACGGTTTGATCGAAGCCTTGCTTATAATGATGCACATAGACCAGGTGATAACAAAGGCCAAGCGGGGTTTGGCTGCGATGCGGGTGATGGCGGCAGCAAACTGTGAGCAGCGCCATCTATGTCTTCTGTACGAGGGGCTGGTCATGTCTGTTTTGGAGTATGCAATGGCAATCCTGACTCTCAGCCATAAGCAGATAGAAAGGATGGAAAGGATACAGAATGAAGCTATGCGCATTATTCTTGGATGTACAAGAGATACAGCATGCAGGGCGATGCGCTACCTTCTTGATTTTCCAACCATTGAAGAGAGAATACAAGTTTGCAGGGCACGCGCCTACCTCAGAGTTAACGCAAACACACAACATCCACTGCATAGTGAAATTAGGAAGGTGAAGGGCAGCAGGTTAAAAAGAGGACGGTCGTGGATGGGTCAAGCCGAAGACATTCTTCAACAGGTGTGTTCACTTGAGGACTTAGAACCTGGCGAGGAGTGGGTGCAAGTGCCAACAGATTTCTGCACATCCTTTTCAGTTTGCATCCAACTAGATAGAAAATGCAGACAAGAAAATCCGGCTGCTGTGGAGGCTGAAGTACAAGCGTTGATTTTCGAGAATTCGCTAGACGGTGATGCGGTCATCTACACAGATGGGTCGGTCGTCCGACATGTGAGAAGCTCATGGGCCTTTACAGCTCGGCCGGAGGGAGAATTGTGAAGGAGGACTCTGGTGCTTTCACTGAAACCACAAGTAGCCTATGGAAGTCATGGCAGTAAGTAAAGCAATAACATGGCTCGAGACACAGACATTTACTAGGGCATGTTTCCTTAGCGACTCAATGAATATGATCAAGAGGATAGAGGAGGGGTCGATCCGAAGAGAATGGTTGCTGCCTCTGGAGCGGTCTCGGCTGGCAAAGATTAGTTTCATCTTCGTGCCAGGGCATGCGGGAGTCCAAGGAAATGAGCGGGCTGACAAGCTCGCAGGTGAGGCTACTGTGGAGGGCGGACGCGCCATGGACCAGGCTGACATTCTGAATGCTCTACGAGAAGTAAGACTTTTGCGGGAACCAAGTGATGACTGTGAATCTACAACCATGGGCAGACTGCGAGAACAGCAAATTAAAAGAGGGGTGGCCAAACAAGAACACTACGCAGGAAGCCAAAGAAGATTGATAAACCAACACAGAACTGGCGTCGTTAGCCGCTGCACGCTGCGGGATTAGCTGAGGAGGGGATCCGAGCACTTATGGACTGAATGGTTCGATGTGCATTGAGGATGATCTGTCGACTAACTAACTAACTAATTATTTTGACCATAACACTCATCGAGTCACATTTCCCATAAAATTATTGGACTTGCATCATATACCCAGTGCTCCTTTTACTGCGAAGACGATTCCTCTTTTAATTTGTTTCTAAAGAATATAAGACCGACTAACAATTCACAACCTAACGGATACATCTGCAATTGGACTATGTTTACGATAACTTAAATCACAAGTAACTTCTTCAGTGTTTCTATTTTTACACTGTGAACACTACAAACAAATCACAATGTTAAACCATACAATTAGAATAGATAAATATTGTAAGTAGCAATCACTGGTAGCTTACTAGGACAACACGAAGCAATTAGAAATTGCAATACAGGTCATAGGAATCTGAAAATAGGTAGCGTTTCTTAGATAAATGCAAACACTAGTTTAATTGGTACAAACTCTGGGGATGAAAACATAATTAATAGAAACAATAAATACTAGTTCAGTAAAATAATTCGGTCACATTGAAAGACATGTCACTTTTATACACACCAGACTTGTGGGAACTGTTGGATTTCGCGGGTAAGGCGTACGAGTGGAATGATAACATGACATGATGGACAGACAGAAGTACAGTGGTACCTCGGGTTACGAACGCCTCAGGTGACGAACAATTCAGGTTACGAACAACAACTTCGAAAATTTTATGTCTCGGGTAACGAACAGTGCCTCGGGTTACGAACGAAGGCGAGAGAGAGAGAGAGAGAGAGAGAGAGAGAGAGAGAGAGAGAGAGAGAGAGAGAGAGAGAGAGAGAGAGAGAGAGAGAGAGAGAGAGAGAGAGAGAGAGCAAGGTGTAACGTTGGAGACAAACGATCGCGTACAGTACAAATTTGTGGATCTTCAGAATGAACAGCTAAAGACATTAAAGGAGGAGCAGTCGTCCGATGATGAGGAGTCAGTGACCGTTACAACTGCCAGGAATTAAAGAAATTTGCAGCAAGTGGGCAGACATTTAAGTCTTCATTGGGAACCATCATCCAAAAAAACTTGTTGCTAACAGGGCAGTAAACCTGATGAATGATAACACGATGGCCCACTTCAGAAAGATTCTCCAGCAAAGGAAGCGACACATTTCCCGTGATAGTTTCTTGGTGCAGAAAGATTCCCAGTCGGCTGCCAAGAAACAGCGACAAGATACTCCTGAAACTAATGATTCAGAATAACAAATAAAGTGACAAATTTTCTATAATCGTTTACTTGGTAATAAAGATAGACTATTTTTTTTTTAAATTTTACATTTAATTTATTTGGTTATTCTCTTTCTCTTTATTTAATACGTGAAGTACACGCATTCTTTGCGTTTTGTCAGGTAAATAACCGGATGTTAGTAAATAAGAACGATTCTTTCTTCTTGAAACGGATTGTATTTATTTCATTGATTTCAATGTTTCGTGATACGAACGTTTCGGGTTACGAACCGAGTTATGGAGCGAATTAATTTCGTAACCCGAGGTGCCACTGTATAGGCGTCGAATAAGCAGAAGAAACAAACAGTATCGTCAAACAACAGACATACATTCCTTCCATCCATCATGTGCCATGCCGTAAAGCGTGGGCGGTCATGACTCGCCATTTCACTCGATCACCAGAGTCGTGGATCAGCTCAGTGTTCCTGTCTTGATCATGCCATGTGGCCAAGCCATCCAGGTATTTACTTCTCGGTCTTCCACTTGGTCTGTTCCCTTCGATCGTGCCAGTTGTTACAAATTTCTGCAATTAATTTCTTCTCATAACATGTCCAAAGTATTTTGACTTTCTATGTCTAATTTCTCTAATCAATTTACGATTTTCATTTTTCTCCTGTAGTACTTGGTCATTGGTTTTTCTGTCTGTCCATGTTATTCTTTACATTCTCCTCAGAAACCACAATTCTACAGCCATCAGATGTTTTTCAGCTTGACTGCTCATTGTCCAAGTTTCATATCCATACAAAAATACAGGCTCAATGTAGCACCTCAGCACTCTTTTTCTCGTTTCAATTTAAAAACAATAAACATGACAAACAGCATGAATTAGTTAACAACACCAATTACACTAATAAAGGAAAAGAATATATATATATATATATATATATATATATAAAATATATATATATATATATATATATATATAATATATATATAATATATAATATATAATGTGTGTATGTGTGTGTGTGTGTGTGTGTGTGTGTGTGTGTGTGTGTGTGTGTGTGTGTGTGTGTGTGTGTGTGTGTGTGTGTGTGTGTGTGCGCGCGCCTGCGTGCGTGCGTGTGATTTATATACAATAATCATCCAAGGGGTTTGTCTTGCGCAGAACTTTGTCCAATGGGAGTGTTTCAATATTTCTCTCCGTCATAATTCGGATGTGCTGCCAGATGTCCTGGCAAATGTGGTGTCAGATGTCATGTCGGGTGTCTTTCAGATGTCCTAGCAGATGTCCCGTCGGATGTCCTGTCGGATGCCCTTTCGGCTAATCTATCAAATGTCCTGTCAGATGCTCTGACAGATCTCCTGCCAGATGTCATGTCACATGTCATGTCCGATTTCCTGTCGGATACCCTGTCAGATGCCCTGTCCAATGTCCTGTCATATGTTCTGACAGATGTCCTGCCAGATGTCCTCTCAGACGCTCTGCCAGATGTCCTGTGCAAATTATCTGTCACATCTTCAATCCATGGACGTTGTGGGGTACCAATTATCCGCTTCCCAGGTACACATCTCTTTACAATTATTTTTCCGGATATCCGTGTCTTTTTACGTCAAAATATGTCATTTTCGTGAGTTATATTTATTTTACTGACTATTCTTATTGAATATAACGTTTTTGTTACATATAAACAATATAAAATAACACAAAGTAATGCAGCTTTACATAACAGAATTACGACACAAACAGGACGTTGCGGCGACTATCCTTCATCAGCAAACAAATGTACACACAAAACACAACATATAGTCACGGAGAAGACCCTCAGATGACTACATTAAGGCGTAATGATGGGATGAGAAGAATAAAAATATCCCAAAATGTGTATTGACGTGTGTATTGGGATTCTCTGGTAAGCAGGAACACTGTTTTTTCTCAAATTGTCATTCTCCCTCCATTGCTCTCATTTTTTCATCTTTTTATTCTTCTCATCGCATCGTTACGCCTTAATGTAGTCACCGGAGGGTCTTCTCCGTGACTATATGTTGTGTTTTGCGTATGTATTTGTTTGATGATGCAGGCTAGTTGCCGCAACGTCCTGTATGTGTCGTAATTCTCTTCTGTAAAGCTGCATTACTTTGTGTTATTGTATACTGTTTACATTTTCACAGCTTTACCGCAGTTCCACCAAATTTTATTCATATTGTTACATAGAAGTGTTTGATCTTGGTCTTGTTAAACAAAATTGTAATTATCTTATGTAACACTTATGTCCACAGACACATGTGTGATATTTGATTGATTTATTAAAGACCCAAGTTTTACACCCGTATGTTGGCGCAAAAGTACGCATGTTGTCAAATCTCTGACATTTCTTGTTCTGTCTGTTGCAGCCCCTTAAGGCTTTAATTAACTCTGTTCTTTTTTCAAGCCGCTGTTGCTCTTTTTTTACTTTGTGTCATCAAATTACATGAAATAGCGAAGGGGTTAAGGACACAATTCGTAATCCCACATAAGGCGCTCGAAAACACAGCTGAAGGCGATTTGGCATCAGACCGCCTTGCGGTGGTTATCGTACAATGGTATGATTGCCGGCCGTTCAGAAAGCAGTGGCAAACTGCTGAATTTAAATTTGTCAAGACATCACAAATGACCAAAAATGCTGGGAATGACAGCTACATCCAGTTATACAGAAGTCGACAGCGGCAGAAAATGCGGGACGAACGAGCAAAGTGGCAAGCAAGACATCAAAAAGTCACAGGAGACACATTTATGAAGGACTATTAAGTTCTCGCCGTGACTCATGATGATGATGATTTTGTTTGTATTATCATGTGATAGTGACGCTAATTGTTATGCATTCGCGTGAATACCTCAAATCACGTGCGCGGAAATTTCCATGTACACAATTTGTCACGATACGATTTGTTATTGCCGTTTTAAAAATACACATAACCACACAAAAACATTTTGGCAATGCATCAGATACGACAAGACAATGAAGATGCACATGAGATACGGCTGTGGGGGATAAATGATGAAATATTACAGAATCTGCAGAACTGGGGGGATGGGGAGGGGGAAGGGGGTGGTCTTTTAGATCATTTTCTATAAGCTATTGAGTCTAAAAATAACATAGTTGGACATTCATTGTGACGTCAAGCAGGACACGACAATGAGTTATCCAAAACAACTGGGGTAAGATGGATCGTGTCTAGATAAGTACAGCCAAAATAGTGTTCAGGGAGTGCGATACAAGTAGAAAGAAATTATTTTGAAAAAAGATTGAGTGTGTGCGAGTAATTGTATCTATTTGGTTGTGTGTGTTTGTAAGTGGATGGGTAGGTTAGGTAGATGTGTAGACAGACAGACAGACAGACAGACAGACAGACAGACAGACAGACAGACAGACAGACAGACAGACAGACAGACAGACAGACAGACAGACATAATCAACGCACGAAAATCTTTATGTTCAAAATGTTTAGAATTGGGCACGCAGGCCCGTCTGACATTTTGCTCTTCTTCTCTATTTTCTCTCATACATTCTTTCATTCAACATCACTTATGAAGCAAATCGTTGACAACAAAAGAACAATAAGCATTAAAACCCATGAAAAATAATCAATAATACACGACTCACTGAGGCAGTGTTTAACATGGGCATTATAAATACCCAAGGAAGGTGTAAAGTGTCATACATATGGGAATGTCTTTTGGCTAGTTGTCGTTCGAGATAATTTATCGTTGTTGTTGTTGTTGTTGTTGTTGTTGTTGTTGGTGTTGGTGTTGTTGTTGTTTCTTTTTTTTATGGGGGAATGTAGTCTATCCTGAGGAAGTGTTCAAACAGGTTGCGACTGCATGTATAATGAATAGTGGTGTCTTTGATTACTTGTGGAAGATTGTTATACAACTGAGTGGCATAGTATGCTAAGCTTGTTTTATATAAGTCTATCCTAGGTTTAGGGACAGGAAGTATATTTAGTCGTTAATATGTCCTGCGGCATATTTAAGCAATGAACAAAGGTAGCTTGGAGCATTTTGAAATAGGATTTTGTTTATTAGTTTAGCCTTATTTAAAGAGAAGGCGTTAAATAGATAGATGGATGGACAGACAGACAGACAGACAGACAGACAGACAGACAGACAGACAGACAGACAGACAGACAGACAGACAGACGGACGGACGGACGGACGGACGGACGGACGGACGGACGGACGGACGGACGGACGGACGGACGGACGGACGGACGGACGGACGGACGGACGGACGGACGGACGGACAGACAGACAGACAGATAGATAGATAGATAGATAGATAGATAGATAGATAGATAGATAGATAGATAGATAGATAGATAGATAGATAGATAGATAGATAGATAGATAGATAGATAGATAGATAAGCAGATGTGCAGATAGGTAGGCAGTTTTTACATAAAGCGACACACAGACAAAGAGATCGATGGACGGACTGAAGGAGAAACGGACAGATGAATAGAGATGGGGGGGGGGGGTGAAAGAAGGGACGGAAAGACGGACGGAGAGAGGTAGGGACGAACATAGGGTCAGACAAACAGACAGACGGACGGACAGACGAATAAAGAGACAGAAAATACCACAGTGAGACATAGATGGTGACGTCAAGCAATCACAACCCAGTTTTGAACAGATTTTACAAAACTTCTGGGGCAAAATGTACCGTGGCTAGATAAGTGCAGAGCAAAACATTGTTTGGGGAGTGCGATACGAACTTAGATTACAGGTGGGCAGAATTTATTTTGAGGTGGCATGTGCCAGCGATTGTATCTGTCTGTATGAAAAAGAAAATCCGGGAGGGGGGAACGAGTGAACAAACAGACAGAAAGACTGACAAACGGGCAGTAGACCGAACAGACTAGACAGAATGACAGACATAGTTAGCTAGGCAGGCAAGTAGACAGACAAACAGAAAGAGAAACAAGGAGGGAGGCAGACAGACAGAAAGAGAGAGGCAGACATACAGAAAGAGAGAGGCAGACATACAGAAAGAGAGATTCAGGCAGACAGACAGAACAAGAGGTAGACAGAGAGAGAGGCAGAAAAAGGGACAGAACAAGAGAAAGACAGAGAGAAAGACAGAACGAGAAAAGCAGACAGGCAGAGAGAGAGAGAGAGAGAGAGAGAGAGAGAGAGAGAGAGACAGACAAACAGAAAGACAGAGGCAGACATGCAGACAGAACAAGAGAGACGCAGAAAGAGAGGCAGACAGAGAGACAGAACAACAGAAAGAGAGAGGCAGACAGATAGAACAGGAGAGAGCCAGAGAGAGAGGCAGACAGAGAGACAGAACACGGGAGAGAGAAAGAGACAGAAAGAGAGAGGCACAGACAGACAGACAGACAGAACAAGAGAGAGACGCAGAGCAAGACAGAAAGACAGAGGCACACAGACAGACAGAACACGAGAGAGAGAGACAGATAGAGAGAGAGACAGAAAGAGAGAGACAGACAGACAGACAGAACTAGAGAGAGACAGAAAGAGAGAGGTAGACAGGTAGACAGAACACGAGAGAGACAGAGAGACAGAAAGAGAGAAGCCAGCAGACAGATAGAATAAGAGAGAGACAGAGAGAGATAGAAAGAGAGAGGCAGGCAGTCAGACAGACAAGAGAGAGACAGAGAGAGATAGTAAGAGAGAGGCAGGCAATCAGACAGACAAGAGAGAGACAGAGAGAGATAGTAAGAGAGAGGCAGGCAGTCAGACAGACAAGAGAGAGACAGAGAGAGATAGAAAGAGAGAGGCAGGCAGTCAGACAGACAAGAGAGAGACAGAGAGAGATAGAAAGAGAGAGGCAGGCAGTCAGACAGACAAGAGAGAGACAGAGAGAGATAGAAAGAGAGAGGCAGGCAGTCAGACAGACAAGAGAGAGACAGAGAGAGATAGTAAGAGAGAGGCAGGCAGTCAGACAGACAAGAGAGAGACAGAGAGAGATAGAAAGAGAGAGGCAGGCAGTCAGACAGACAAGAGAGAGACAGAGAGAGATAGAAAGAGAGAGGCAGGCAGTCAGACAGACAAGAGAGAGACAGAGAGAGATAGAAAGAGAGAGGCAGGCAGTCAGACAGACAAGAGAGAGACAGAGAGAGATAGTAAGAGAGAGGCAGGCAGTCAGACAGACAAGAGAGAGACAGAGAGAGATAGAAAGAGAGAGGCAGGCAGCCAGACAGACAAGAGAGAGACAGAGAGAGATAGTAAGAGAGAGGCAGGCAGTCAGACAGACAAGAGAGAGACAGAGAGAGATAGAAAGAGAGAGGCAGGCAGTCAGACAGACAAGAGAGAGACAGAGAGAGGGGCAGGCAAAATACTCTCATACAATGAGATAGAGGCTGGCAGGTACGTAGACAGAGAGACAGACAGAGAGAGAGAGGCAGGCAGGTAGGCAGACAGAGACAGACAGATAGACAGACAGAGGCAGGCAGGCAGGCAGACAGAAAGACAGAACGATAGACAGATACATACATACCTTAAAGAGCCTCTATGAGTTAGCAATATCAAAGAAGTCTTTTAATTTCATGAATAAGACGCACACATGAAGTCTCCGTTGAATATAATGTCCTTTGTCAGTAACACAAACCTGAAGCGTTAGAAAGCTAGACAGCAGCGAAGCGAGAAAACAACAGCCACTGAATAACTGTCAGGTCTATGGTTACAATGTCCCTGCAGCTTCCTTTGACTTCAGATTTATGTTCAGTGGGAAATAAGAGAAACCAAGGACCGCGAGAAGGTGTCATGACATGGGAGACTCTGTCTGTGTGATCTGTAGGTAGATAAGTATGTGTGTTGTTTAGTTGTTGTCTACACTTTTGCTGGGTTCTGGTGACTAATGAATATTGTTGTTGTTGTTATATGCTGGTTGTTTACATATTGAGTGTTTGCCTGTGTTCGTGTAAATGTTAATTAAGTAGGCAGGCCAACACACACACACACACACACACACACACACACACACACACACACACACACACAAACACACACACACTCACACACACACGCACGCACGCACGCACGTATGCACAGACAGACAGACAGACAGACAGACAGACAGACAGACAGACGGACGGACGGACGGGCGGACGGACGGACGGTAGGTACATAGGTAGATGGATAGGTAAGTAGGTAGGAGAGTAGGTGCGTTGGTAGGTCGGTAGGTATGTGAGTGGGTGGCTATGTCGATAGGTATGTGAGTAGGTAGCTAGCTAGCTGGTAGGAGGTTAGTTATCTAGCTAGCTAGTTAGCTAGGTAGGTAGGTAGTAGGTAGGTAGCTAGGTAGCTATTGGGTAGACTGGTAGATAGGTAGGCAGGCAGGCATGCAGGCAGGCAGTGGGTTGGTAGGTAGGTAGGTAGGTAGGTAGGTATGCAGATAAGTAGGCAGGCAGGCATGTAGGTAGGTTGGTAAGTAGGTAAGTAGGGAAGCAGACAGAGAGGCAGGCAGAAAGACATAAACAGCTTATTTCTATCGTTTAATTGGTGTAAAGGATTTACTGGGTTCCGAGTTGCTAGTCTGTTATTAGTTGTCTAGTGTTTGTTGTTCTGACTGCTGATGTTGAGGTTTATGTTATTATTGGTTTATGTGGTTTGTTTTTATATTTTGTTTGTTACGAGTAGACTGGGGTTTTATTCTGTCTTGTGTTTGTTTCATAGTCCATTGTGTTTTTGTCATGTTTTGTAGGTTGTTGTGTTTTTGTCGTGTTTTGTTAAAAGATATAAAATAACACGAGGTAATGCAGCTTTACAGAACATAATTACGAAAGACGCAGGACGTTGCGGCGACGAGCCTTCATCAGCAAACAAGTACATACACAAAGCATAATATGTAATCACGGAGAAGACCCCCAATGATCACATTAAGACATAAAAACGGGATGAGAAGAATAAAAAGATCAAAACATGAGAACAATGAAGAAAAAATGAAACATTTGAAAATAAATGTTTGCTATCTTATCTCAGAATCACAGCCTGGGACAATCCTATAGCCTACCAATCAACCAACAAGCCAATTAACCAACTAATCAACCTACCTAGAGCCTTGCATTATTTTTTTTTTATTCAAAAGGGTATTGGTGCCGGTCGTTTAGAAAGCAATGGCAAACTACTGAACGTAAACTTGCCATGAGATCACAATAGCTAGAAAAAATGCTGGTATTGACTGTGACGTCCTGTAAATAATATGCAATTATTTTTTTTTTAATCTACCACCCAACCAATCAATGCACCAACCTATCAGCCAACCAAGCAGCTAACAACAAAGCAGCCACCCAACTAGCCAGCTAAACAACCAACCATCCAACGCATCAACCAACCATCCAACCAATCAGCCAATCAACCAATCCTCCATCAAACTAACCAATCAACCAAGTAGCCAACGAATCAACCAACCAACCATCCAAGGCATCTACCAACAAACTAGCCAATCAACCAATCCGCCACCCAACTAACCATCTAACCAATCAGCCTTTACCATCCAGGCATACTTTCCTTCCATTTTGGACTCTACCGGCCTGAAGACAACAACCCCTCAAAACTATCGATTCTGTCACGCACGGCGGTTAACGAGTGCGTCTGGCCAATTTACGATCGCTTGATTGAGAGGTCTTTGCGACACGCAACTAGATATTGATGTTAGGATAAACAGTTAACTCGTTGTATGCTGCTAGCAACTAGAAATCACATGTAAAAGTTTCCTATTCACATATGAAGACTACAAAGAACAAATGAGTAAAGCAAGGCTACATATTAGATTCTTTACTTGTCAGCAATATGTATGAAGCAATGTTAAAAACGCACTCAAACACAATGATCTGTGTGGTGAAAGGGTCTTAGATATTAACATCCAAGAAAGGAAAGCTATGATAATTAGTAGTCGAAAGGAGAGGCCATCAGTGAACGCCTCAATAAACGGGAAGATAACACGTTTCTCATATCTTGGACATATAATAACCGATGATGGCAGAAGTGAAATAGAAATCAAAGCGATGATAGGAATGGCCAAA
This sequence comes from Cepaea nemoralis, assembly GCA_014155875.1. Lineage (NCBI taxonomy): Eukaryota > Metazoa > Mollusca > Gastropoda > Stylommatophora > Helicidae > Cepaea > Cepaea nemoralis. The sequence continues at coordinate 1,703 of JACEFZ010025600.1, read as the reverse complement.
ATGCTTTCAACACCACGAAATAAGTCATCAATAGTTAGTTAGTTAGTTAGTCGTGGTTCCAACTTCACGGCAACGGGTTGTCCCCATATTGCTCCGTTCCTGTGCCAGTGAATATCACACAAAATGCTCCTCGCTGCCAAAAGTGAACAATGGAACAGACAGGAGTCTCGGCAAGCCAACAGCCCGCACAGGTACACTGTGCATAATGCCGCCGCCAGAATGCCAACACAAAAGTCCTCCATGAAAAATACAGTTCATCGTCGATGGAAATGGCAGTCACCAGAAATACTGCATTGACCCGGGATTTATCCCGTATGATTCGGTCTCTTTCCACAGGACGACCCGCCGAAAGCGCCGCACAAAGCACGAACTCCGTACCTCCAGCGGCGACTCCTAGGAGTCTCCTGAAAAATGCACTCGTGATCCGAAAAGGCAAACCAGAGTAGTGTAGTAACGTGGTTAGCACGTCCTTTTTTGAGGATCTTATATAAATCAACCATTTATCGATCCTGATCCTCAAAGGGCGATAACTCTTTTTTCCACAAAAATGTAGGCGTGGTCAAGTGACTCATCATAGGTGGCGTGTTCTAGTGACTCATCATAGGTGGCGTGCGTGGTCAAGTAATTATAGGTACGACATAAAAAAATACAACATAAAACATCAATAAAGAAAACAAACGATTCAAGTAAGGTATATAATAATTTTTAATAAAACAATATATAGAAAAGAAGAAGAAAAAAAAAAAAAAGAAGAAAAAAAAAAACATAGTCAAGTGACCCCTTAAATTATAGGTAAGGGTGTGCGATGACGTGCTCAAGTGGTGGTCAAGAGGTAGTCAAGAGGTGGTCAAGCGGTCAAGAGGTGGTCAAGTGACCCCTTAAATTGTATGGGATGGTACGTGTAGTGACGTGGTGATGATCAAAAGGTGGTCAAGTGGTGGTCAGGGTGTGGTCAAGTGGTGGTCAAGATGTGGTCAAGTGGTCGAGTGACCACTTAAATTGTCGGGGAAAGTAGGTTGTAGTGATATGGTGATGATTAAAGGGTGGTAAATTAGTGGTCAAGCAGTGGTCAAGCAGTGGTCAAGTGGTGGTCAAGTGAGGAAAATTTTAGGGAAAGTGATTGTAATGATATGATGATGCTTAAAGGGTGGTAAATTAGTGGTCAAGCAGTGGTCAAGCAGTGGTCAAGTGGTCGAGTGACCACTTTAAATTGTCGGGGAAAGTAGTTGTAATGATATGGTGATGATTAAAGGGTGGTAAATTAGTGGTCACGAGGTGGTCAAGCGGTGGTCAAGGGGTGGTCAAGTGGTTAAATGACCCCTTAAATTGTTGGGGAGAGTAAGTGTAGTGACGTGGTGATGATCAAGAGGTGGTCAAGTGGTGGTCAGGGTGTGGTCAAGTGGTGGTCAAGATGTGGTCAAGTGGTCGAGTGACCCCTTAAATTGTCAGGGAAAGTGAGTGTAGTAAGTTGGTGATGATCGTGAGGTGGTCAAGTAGTGGTCAAGAGGTGGTCAAGGGGTGGTCAAGTGGTTAAATGACCCCCTAAATTGTATGGGAGGGTACAGTTAGTGATGTGGTGATGATCAAGAGGTGGTCAAGTAGTGGTCAAGGAGTGGTCAAGGGGTCAAGTTCCCCCCCAAATTTATGGGAAGAGGGTAGTGCACGAAAATGATCAAAATGGCAATACCTTTGGGGGCAAGGGG